>JAZBHA010001932.1:915-12564 GCA_037464855.1 Iselma pallidipennis | reverse complement strand
ATCATTTTTATGAAAAAATTTATTAAATTACTTTACAATATAACATTTTACAATAAATAATTAAATTAATTTATTATACGTTGAATGTAATGTTTCAGTTTTCCACTAAAATTCTGTAAAAATTCCGTCATACTATGCATCATTTGTTGCCAAATATTATCAGATTCACATTGATTCTTTTCAATTGTGTTAATTTTTTGGTTAATTGTATTCGGTTTTTCGTTATTTTTCCAATCACTTTTATCCTGATTGACTTTTTTATTCGTAAAAACAATTTCATACTGACCGTTTTTACGTTGTTGTTGTTGTTGTTGTTTCTCTTTCAAAGCAATTAGTTTCGACCGAGGATTCCTCTTATCAAAATAACCGTCAATTTCATTTTCAAATGAATCAATACCATCATTTATACTGCGTCTAGTTTTCTTTTTCAATTCCATTAAATCAGTTTCAACTGTATTCGGTTTTCGTCTATTAAAAATCTGTAAATTATCAATTATTGATTGGAATGTTTGTAGAATTTGTCGTCGATCTCTATTATGATGATGATTATGTTGTTTAAATTTGCGATTCTTATTAATTAAATTCAATTTTTTCTTATTTGATAAGCGTTGTTTTAAAAATTTGATTTGTTTATTTATTGAATTATCATCATTTTCAGGAAGTGATCGTCGTTTCCGTTTCAATGAATACTCTTCTGGACTGTCGTATAAATCAACATAATCAAAATCAAAATCATCAAAATCATCTTCATTACATTTCTTTTGTGGCTGTTTACCACGACTCATCAAATCCGGTACTTTATCATTCTCTGTATTTTCATTAAAATTAAATAATTCACCAAATTCAAGCGGTTCACTGAAATTCGTAGTACTCTGATAGTTATTGTTGTTGTTGTTATTATAATTGTTATTGTTGTTATCAATATTTTCAAATTCCTGGCCGAAATATTCATGAATACAAGCGAAATCTGTGAATTGTGATAACTCAGAGTTTTCTTCTTCTTCATCATCATCATCATCATCACCGCCAGCACGAATAACTTTGAATTTTTCGTAATCATTATTGTAATTATTAGGTGTTGTTGGGGTTGTTTGTGGTACTTTAAAGTCGGCAAACTGATATGTTGCCGGTTTTAAAATATCATATTTCGGTGTTGATAATTTCGTTGAATGTAATGGTTTCAGTTTTGGTAATTCGCCGAATTTAATTTTCTTAATTTTTCCGGTTGCTGGTGTTGTTGTTGTTGTTGTTATCGAGAATTCATCAGAACCAGCCATTTCAGCAAAAATATCTGTTCTTGTATCATCTTGTATATCTTCATCTGAATTACTATACAATATTTCATCGGATGTTTGATCAGGATCACGTATAGTTGCTTCTTTATTTTCATTATTTTTAAAATAATTCTTTCTCATTTTATTATTTCTTGTATTTGGTAATAGTTCCGTTTTCTGTTTTAATAATTCTAAATTAATGTCACGTTTCATGCGATGTCTTTTAATCTTCTTATCTTTTCCCGGTGAACGCTTCGCTTTCCTTACAATCTTGATAGACGTATTACTATCTTTTAGAAATTTCTCAGTTGCTTTGTCTAAAATCTCATCCAATTCTTCACTAGTAAAAATTATATTCTTTTTGGCGGCCTTCTTTTTTGCACGATCAGCTAGAATTTTCCGTATTTCAGCACTAGTCAATTCTAATTCTAATTCACGTATTGGTTTTTCAGTTCTCTCTTCCTCTTCTTGATGTTGTTCTTGTTGTTGTTGTTCTAATAATGGGTCGTTCTCTAACGGATATTTCTCTCTTAATTTCTTGTAATCAAGATATTTCCGTTGATTTTCATTAAATTTTTTCCGTTCCAAAAAATAATCACGACCATTATCAGTTATACGTTTCGGTAAATGAAATTTTAATATTGATGGTTTTTTATTATTATAAGTCTTCTCATCCGATTCTAATTCTTTCTGCATCATTTCCTGTATATCTTTTAAACTTGGTGATCGTGGTGAATGATGTCGTGTTGTTAATTCAATTGAAACTTTATCAGAAAAATTAATACCTTGATCTTGACTTATCTCTTCCATTAATGAATTCATATCAGTTTCTTGTGTTGAACAGACTGATAGATGAGCAACTGGTAGAACAAAGAAACCAATAGATTTTGATGGAATTGACAGGGAGAGATAATTGAAGATTTTGGCGCGTCGTAGTTTTGGGGCAAATTTTAAAGTATTTTCTTGAATATTATTCATGCCAAGTTTTTCATTGTTTAGATAAATATCTCTGAAAATTGGTATTTTATTTTATTGTATTTTATTAAAACCTACAGAAATTTACCTAGATTTCTCATCAGGGGCTGTTAGAATATAAGACTGAACCTCCGTATTTCTCAATAAAGGGTTACCGAATTTGAGCAAAACACTATTATTTTGTGTACTATTATTGATAATTAGAATAGTCGTAGCACCACTTCTCACGAAATTATTCTGCTTTTTACTGCAATGAGCATAAACTGATAAATCGGGATAATGTCCTGAAGGTTTCACTTCTAGAACTGTACGACCCATTAAATTTTTGTACAAAACTGACGTCCAATAAACCTTCAAAAATGCGGTAATTATTAGAAATTTTTATTTGGAACACAGAATCTGAGAAACTTACTGGTGTATCTGAAAATAATTCATGTAATCTAGGCTGACGAAATACAACTTGATATCCGATTTTTGCAGCTTCTCCGATTTCTTTGGCCCAATTAATTGCCGAAATGAATGTGATTGGATGTGGACATTTCGGAATTGATGTCCAGAATGGTATTTTCGGTTTTGATATTAATTTATGAAATGGATGTTGTTCGTAATTATTTGAAGCTCTAGAGATTTTTTTTATTAATAAGAAATAAAATTTTATTATTGTACGCTTACTGTTCTAAAATAATTGCTTCTAGAATCCCATGTAAATCATCAATAATACGTCTTTTATGATCGATATTTTCACCAATACAAGTACTTAAATCGCTGCCGATAATTTTCCATGAATGTTTTTGGTCGGGGAAAGCATCAAGCATATGACGGAATATTATCAAATCCTCTTTATACTGAGATTCGGTTTTATTTGAACAATCTATTATTATTCAACAAAATTATTATATAGACGTTAGTTTTTCGGATAATTATTCGGAAAATTAATCCTTACCATATCCGAGTTGCCAATAACAAGTCACGTTCAGTTTATCAGACATCTCCAATAAAGGTAGAATCGATTTTGGATTCCAAACATCTTTTACAATTTCACGATCATTAATACCAAAAATCGGTGTTAGATTTACTGAATTCAACCATTCATTCACACCGAACCACATCGATGATGTTATCAAAATATTTTCATTTGTATCTCCATCATTATTATCAAGATATTTTACGAATTGTGTTGATGGACCAGCAAAACGTACAAAAGCTGGACTTAGTTGTTTGGCTAATTGTATGGAAATATCGCTACAGAAAGTAATAAATCATACAATTTTTTTTTGTCAAATATTTCTTATTAGCGAAGAGAAATAGTCGTAATTTTTTTCGAACAAGAATTAATCGTCTTACCTCAGATTAAAACCAGTAAGCAGAACGGCAGGATCAACTGAGAAACTTAAGAATCTTTCACTGACTTTATGTAAAGCCCTTTTACCATTTACTGTATAAATCGTCTCGTCCCCATGGGAATATTGAGGGTAAAGTGCAAGCCATGCTAACAAGACTACTAAACCCCTTAACATAATCTGACTTTTTTTTCAGTCCAACTGAATTCTACACTTTAATAATATTCCACTAATTGATGAAAATCGACTTATTCGTTATCTGATTTGAAATAAAACTAATTAAAATCGACAATAACGATAAACATGTAGAATTTGTTTTGGTAGAAAAAATGCTGATTCAAATTTATTGATATTCTTTTTTGTCAAACATAAACAATAAAAACTTGCGCAATTGATTGTATTTGTTGTTAAAAATGTTGTTTCAACAAACTTGGCCTTACATTAAATCAATTAAACGACCTTCGAGACTTTATTAAAACAAATCTAGTTTTTGAGTTTTTTGAATTTCGCGCTAATACTTTTTTGAGTTAATGGTAGGCAACACAATATACATCATTCTAGGGATTTTCATTTCTCCCCCATGTCAGTGTCATCCATTGAGGTTAGTTCTATTTGGCATATTTGTATTTGTTATTATTCATTATTCCATTTACTGATAAATTATCAGTGTTATCAGTTGTCGAGCGAAGGTCAAATCATTTCATGTACAATTAGAGTAAATCCACTTGATAAATACACAAAAAAACTTGATGAACAAAAAATCATTGCAATGTTCGCACAATTTTTATCTCGATTGGTGAATGGTGTGAGTTGATAACCGAAATTTCTAGTCCGGGAAGCTTGTCGTTTTTTTTTTCTATCATCCGGTGCGGTTTCCTGGACGTACCAATAAAATACAAAACCAATCCTCGATTGTTGTCGACACACAAAAATGAAGGTAAAAATTGATGGTAAAGTGTGTGGTGTATGTGGTGATAAGGCATTGGGTTATAATTTTAATGCTGTTACATGTGAAAGTTGTAAGGCATTTTTTCGACGTAATGCCCTTTTACAGAAAGAATTCAAATGTCCATTTAGTGATCAATGTGAAATTACAACAATTACAAGACGATTTTGTCAAAAATGTCGTTTAGATAAATGTTTTGCTATTGGAATGTGCAAAGATTTGATAATGTCAGAGGAGGACAAGGTATTATATTAAAATTTTAAATTAGAATTAGTCCAAGGTGAACATAATTTATACAAAACATGTATAGTTTTGTTTGTTTTAAATAATTGCCAATGATGCGAGTTTATAACAAACAATAATTTTTAATGGTTCCTGTTTTTTTGTTGCCTTCTAGGTATTAAAACGGCAAAAGATTGAAGAGAATCGTGCCAAAAAACGCAACAATCATGGTTTTAAATCTGGTTTCAAAAAAGTTAAACGTGAATCAGTTGATGTTGATTTAAATGATACCTTAACTGGTATATTCTCAGATGATAATACTGATAATAATAATAGCATCAAAGAAACAATGATTGATCGTAATAATTATCAAACGAATCTTGTTAGTGTTATTAATTATAAGAATATTAGAGATGATAATAATATTATTACATCATTAAATCCTTTATCACCGACAACAAATAATGAACGTCTAGTTACATCAAGTGATGATGTATCAATGATACGTAATATGTTGAATCATTCAACACCAAATAATACACCACCAAGTTCATCACAACATCGTAATAGTATCGATGATGGTAGTAATATATTAGCAAATCTTATCAATAATAATAGTAATAACAGTAATAACAATAATAATAATAATAATAATGTAAATGATACGAATTGTAATAGTAATGTAATGGTACCAAATTCAACAACAAGTCTTCGAAGGACATTAGATGTAACGAAAGATGTAGTTGAAGATGTGCACAGGTAATTCACCAAAAAAAAAAATTGCATCTTTTCTAAATTATTATTTATTACATAAATGACTCATAAATTATAGATAATTTTGAAGGAATTATGATACAGGTGCAGGTGTATTTGGTTTGTTGAGTAATGTAATTGCTGATAACAGTCCAGACGCGTTTTTTCGTGAATGAATTGATAAAACTGTAGAGAATTATACCATACAGCGAAATCTTCTAGGTACATAGGCAAAGAGGCCGGGGCGAGAGTGAGAACAGATATAGAGATTTTGTATAAGAGTAACAGAGACACAAATTCGTGTGTTTGGGTAGAAGTTTACCTGCTCTGGACAATGAAGAAGCTCTCTTGTTCACTTCTACCCAAACACACCAATTTTTGTCCTTGTTACCCTTATACAAAATCTCTATATCTATTCTCACTCTGGCCCCAGCCTCTTTTCACCTATGTACAGTTACGGGCACATAAAAGAGAACGTCTCTTGGATAAGAAATTTTCGTTCGTCTGGTTCAGGCTTTTTATCTCTAGAGTAGGAAGGTGGAGAGATAGAATATCCTTCCTACTAGATTGGCCAGATTCTGGTCTGTGAAGCTTACGTTGGCTTGTGGAGACCACCCTCGACAGCCCGATTTACACAGATCCACAAAAAACGGTCTCTTTTATGTGCACGTAACTGTATCTAGACGATCCCGTTGTATGGTATAAACAAAACTGTGTCGGAAAATATTTCTGCCCTTTTGAGTATTTTCTTATGGAAGATCGAGAAATCAATAATTCCAACCTTTTTCCCAGCTACTTAATCAATCAAGTAATTAATTATTTATTTAATTACTCGAATGAAATTTTCTTAAGTACCGAAAAAAAATCAGACGACTCATATTTAGATAAATATTATCGTAATCCTGCAATATTTTCATTAGCCTATCCGCCTATCCTATAAAAGTCATCTAGTATTTTTTAATATTTATGATAAAAAGTACATGTTTTTTAACCTTGTTGTACAGTTATTTATTTAAAAAAAAGACAGTTAATTTTCAAAATTAGTACACAAATACTCGTCAAATTTATCTGTTTTTTTTTTGTTATTTTTTAGTGAGATATTTTAGAATTTTTTGAAATTTAGCCCAAACACAATCGTTTTATTTTTTGTTTATTTTTTATTATTTAAAACCTTGAAGGATAACTCTTGATATTTATTCAACATTATTGAATAATTAATTTTATCTATATTTTATGTATTTTTTTTTGGGCAAGATTTTACTTGAACGGACCGGATCTTAATCGTTCTATTGATTGGCAATCTTGCTTTTTTTTAAGAACTTATCATTAGAACGTCAATAAATAACTTTAGTCTGATAATAGGAAAAAAAACTTAATTTTAATTTACGTCATTGTGGGCTCCGAAATTTACATTTTTAAGGGGCCTCTCAGATGCAAAAAACTTGAGCTTCAGGGGATCCTGGAACTTTTCTCTAAAATTTTTGATTTTTCTCTGTTTTTAGAGTCTCGGTAGAGCCGAATTCAATTGAGTCAATCCTATGTGAAGCAATCAAATTAGAATTCGAAGCATATTCATCAATACCACAATGTTATTCGAATTCGCGTGAATTAAATGATGCTGAACGTGCTAAATTGAATGAATTAATCGTAGCTAATAAAACCCTTCTAACACCATTAGATGATGAATTAAACAATCTACTTATCAGTGGTGATAAGGTATAGAGTACTTATATAGATTTCTTTTTGTCTACTCAAAATGGGTTATAGGATAATCCAGGCAGATCTCTACAAGCTGATCCGGCCTTAGTTGATGTTATCAATTTAACAGCATCAATAATTCGACGTGTAATCAAAATGGCAAAAAAGATAAATGCATTTAAAAATATGTGTCAAGAAGATCAGGTAGCATTATTAAAAGGTGGTTGTACTGAAATAATGATATTACGTAGTGCTATGAATTATGATCCAGCTAAACATACATGGAAAATACCACATACACAAGAAACATTCAATTTAAATGTTGATATATTGAAATTAGCTAAAGGTAATGTTTATCAAGAACATGAACGTTTTATACGAACATTTGATCCACGTTGGAGATCCGATGAAAATATTGTATTAATATTATGTGCTATTACGTTATTTACACCGGATCGACCCAGAGTTGTCCATCAAGATGTTATCAAATTAGAACAAGTAATAGAGATTAGTATCAAAAAATTTAAATCTAATCAATTTGTTTGTTTTTTATAGAATTCGTATTATTATCTTTTACGAAGATATCTTGAGAGTATTTATCCAGGATGTGAGGCGAAATCGACATTCTTAAAATTGATACAAAAAATCGCCGAATTACATAAATTCAATGAAGAATTAATTAATGTTTATCTGGATGTGAATCCATCAGAAGTTGAACCACTTCTAATTGAAATTTTCGATTTAAAACATTGATTTTTCGTAATGTTTTTCTTGTAAAAACTCAGGTTCATATCGACTGATTTTGTGTGATGCAGTTAAGTGAAAAGAAACGATTTCCATAAAATAGCAGTACAATCATAATTGAAGAGAATTTAACAAATTATTATATTGTCTATCTATAAAATTGTTATTTATTGTTTAATTGATTGAATAAATTTAGATTTATTTGATTTTAAGAATCTTGATAATGACTACTAGATTTCGAACTTCTTGTTGTTGAATTTAATCGTTTCTTTGCACCACTAGTACCTTCTTTTCGTCCTAATATTGGACTGGAACCGGTTCCCATATTACGAATTAGATTTTTTAAACTTTTCGCCTGACTATCAACAATATTATTCTCTTGTGCAATTATATAGAAATCATCTAATAGATGTGTGGGTGGTTCCACTTGATATGGTGTTACTGTTGTTTCCGGTCCACGATCAATTAATAAAGCGAGACGATTTTTTAATGATTCATTACGTTGTTCTAATTTATCGATTTTTGTTGCATCTTCTTCGAAATGCATTAAAGCTGGTGTTGGCATGTACTATAATTATTAGAAATAATTGCATTTTTCAATCAACACAATAGGAATTGTGGTGTTACCTGAATTATCGATGCCAAGAAGTTGTGTAATGATACCAATAAAGTGTCTTGCCATTGTTTGGTGAAATGTAATGAAAAAGTTGGATTTTCTTCAGGATTTTTTACGTACGGTAGAACTGAAAGTAACAAAAATTACAACATATTTTCTATTAAATTTTGAGATTCTTACCAAACCAGTCTTTCCATTCAGGTTGATTCTGTAGTTCGGGTGTTAGTTTTATGAAAAATTCCATAACTTTATCGGTTTTATTATTAGAAACACTATTGATTAAATACATTTTCAGAACGGCATTCTCTAATTTCTTTACACCGGTCATAAAATGACTTTCTAATTTATTGAACATATGTGATTCTAAATGTCCCCAGAATTCACGTAATGAATTTAAATCATAATTCGTTATAAATTGTAATAATTGTTCAATGATTTTATCAACACGAAAACTTTTCTCTTTATCCGTTTTTAATTCGGAATCAAATGATTTTACAGTTGCACCGAAACCACGAAATAATAAATATTCACGTATTAATTCATCGAGAAATTGTGCATGAGCCATAATTTACAACTAAAAATGTAATTTTAAGACAATTTTTTGCTTTTGTTGCAAATTACAACAATCAATTTGACAGGTTTGACAGTTACAAGCTAACCTACAAATTACGACGCAGACGTTTGATAGAACATTTTGAAATTCCCGCTAATAGTTGACAGCACCACCTTTCAAAAGATGAGTAAACTAAATATTATGTTGGTTATAGTTTAGAGAGTTTTTTGTGTCTCTATTGGTAGCCCTGATATGTCAATTGTCAAATATTGTGACAGTTCGATTTGAAATTTAAAAAAATTACACTTTTTTTATTTTAAAAAGCCAAAAATTACGTTAATTTTCATTTGTATTCAATTTAACTAATTGTCGTTTGTTAACTAAGGTACGAATTTAGTGTTAGAAAGACTTACAACTGTTTCAATAAATTTGTGGTTATGTATCAACAACTTTCAATAGAGTGACCACAATTTGTTCGTTATAAAAGGATTTGTTTATTGATTGTTGTTGTTAACAATAATCCTATAAACATGAAGTATTTATGTAGATTATGCCATGAATTTGAATACGATAGCTGCATTAAAAACATGTTCACTTCTAAGAAATGTGGCCGGCTAATATCTGATCATGTTACAGAAATAGTTGGAATAAAAGTAAGTGAATAATAATGAGAGAAGAACTTATCTATTTTTCTTTATATTTCAGTTGTCTAAAAATGATCACTTTCCATCAATGATCTGTTTAGAATGTTACCAAAAATTATTTGATTTTGGTCGCTTTAAAGAGGATATTTGTGAAACTGAATCAAAGTGTCGTGAAGAAAATTATGATGGACTTGTATGTCGATTATGTAATTATAAATGTTCATCGGAAAGATTGTATGAAAACGTTTTTTTACATAAAATATCTGATCAACAAACATCGAATATAATTGAGGAATTGTTGGGAATCAAAGTAAAATATGAGAGAATTTATGTAAAATATGTATATTTTCTAATTGTTTCCTTTTTTAGTTATCTGAGGATGATCCGTTTTCAAAACTAGTTTGTTTTGAATGTTGTGAGAAATTATTAGAGAGCTATAGTTTCAAAAAATTGGTTTTCCAATCAGATTTAAAATTTCACGAAGATTATCATAACAATAAAAATATAATTAATTGTAAAGTTGAAGAAAATAGTATAGAAAGTGATGAAGAAGCTATAAGTGAGTGTAAAATTGAAGAGGATACTATCGATATTGATGAAACCAGTAGTGGAAGAGACATAATTAAGTGTGAAATTGAAGAGAATACTATCAAAAGTGATGAATACAGTAGTGAAGAAAATATAATTAAGTGTAAAGTTGAAGAGGATCGTATCGAAAATGATGAAAACAGTAGTAAAGAAGATTATGAGAATAATAATGAAGAGGATAGTGGAAATGACAGACTGAATAGTACTGACTTGAAGAAAAAAAATGGCGTTAAGAAATCTTATAAGTGTGCAACTTGTAAAAGGAATTTTAGAATGAAATATCACCTGGAGCAACATTTAAAAATACATACGGGTGAAAAACCATACGAATGTGATACGTGTGGTAAAAATTTTGGAAATGACTATCACCTAAAACGACATTTAAAGATACATACCGGTGAAAAACCATACAAATGTCATACTTGTGGTAAAAGTTTTCGTCATAATACCACTTTACTCTTTCATTCAAGAAGACACACAGGTGAAAAACCGTACACATGTGATACTTGTGGTAAAAATTTTCATCGGAAAGATTATCTAGTTGTACATTTCAGAACGCATACAAGTGAAAAACTGTACAAATGCACGATTTGTGGTAAAAATTTGGGTTATAGTTCCAGTTTGAAAAATCATTTGAAGGCACATAAAGATGAAAAACTGTACAAATGTGATACTTGTGATAGACGTTTCAATCGCAAAAACGGTCTCTTCAATCATTTGGAAATAAATAAAGATAGAAAATCATACAAATGTAGTAGTTGTGGTAAAGGTTTTCATCAAGAATCCCAATTTATTAAACATTTGCCAGTACATACAGGTGAAAAAGCTTACAAGTGTGGTATTTGTGGCAGAAACTGCGATACAAAAACTATTCTAAGATGTCATTTAAGAACACACACCGGAGAAAAACCGTACAAATGTACTACTTGTGGTAAAAGTTTCAGTGGGAGCGGGCAGCTAGCTAAGCATTTGAGAACACACACAGGGGAAAAACCGTACAAGTGTACTACTTGTGGTAAATGTTTCTCTCAGAAGGCAAGTTTAGCTAGTCATTTGACAGTACACTCAGATGAAAGACCATACAAATGTGATACTTGCGGGAGAAGTTTTAAGCATAAATCTACTTTAATAAAGCATTTGAGAATACATACGGGCGAAACACTATATCAATGTTTTACATGTGGTAAAAGCTTCAGAACCAAAACAAGTTTGATCAACCATTTAAAAACACATAGCGTTAAAAAATAACGTGAAATGTGTGAAATAAAACGATCACAAATGGTGCGGGGGGGGAGG
>JAZBHA010001931.1:363-12586 GCA_037464855.1 Iselma pallidipennis | reverse complement strand
GTGTGTCCACAAAATTTCAACTGCATACGACCACGGGAAGGGGGCTAGACCCAAGAGCCCTATTCTTACCCAATGAAGTATTAAAAGTATTCCACTAATCTCAAAAGACTGAGAAATTTTGCTCTAGCCCCCCCCTTAAGGACATCCTGGCTGCGCCACTGTAACATGTCAAAAATATTCGGTGCAATTCTAACTTAACTCTTCATCTTTATCTTTATGTTAAGTGGGACAAATGAATAAAATATAAATACAATTATCCCGATATATCTATCCCTATTCCTATCGCAAATTTATACATATCTTTGTCCTTTACTGTGTGAACTTATTTACTATTGGACGAGTTTGTCAGCTGTAAATTGGTGGGGAGAAGATGAAGATGATAATATGTAGATTTTCGTTTGAATTGATTTTAACTGTCAAGCAACTCCTTAGACATAAAGATGAAGATGTAGATGTAGAATTGTGTTTGAATTCCATTCCATGTTCGCAAGGTTAAGTATCTATCACACGATAGTTTTGTACTCTTTGATAGAACGGACCTATTATATCTATGAAAATTTTGATCTCACCTCGTATATTAATGTTACTTGTTAGGCAACCAATTAAACAGTATGGTATCAAATTTGTATGACTGTAGGCGCTAGGGGTTTTCCAAATTAATAATAATACAAATATTAATTAAAATAATCTTTTATTTTGTAAATAATACACACGAATATATTTACAACATTTCTGTATAAAAACATTCATTTAATTTATTTTATTGTTGTAGCTGAACGTTATGTGTCGATTTTCGTGAACACAATTATTATAATTAAATTTTAATCAATTTTACCCTCGTTTCAAGCATTTTTAATAATTTAAAATAAATACCTTATAGGGAAATATAAAAAAAAATAATTAAAATAACATATATGTATGCTTTTTTTAACCATGATAAGTGATAATGATTGAGCATACCAGTAGTGTCTAAATCCGCTGTATTATTTTTGAATAAAACAATTAATTAAGCTTGTAATTTCCAATACACCTTGAATAACAACAAAAACTTCATTTATTATTAATTTATTATAATTATCGAAACAACAGATCAAAATATTGTGGCTTTACATTAAAAACACAATGTAGAATTGGTTGTGATTTCTTCAAATTTTAATAATACCGAAAAAAAATTACATAAAAATTATCTCAACATTGATTATTATCATTAATATTCTATAAGATATTTTGGAATTTTGCATGAATTGTGCGTCATCGGAATGTCTGGAAGTTTTAATGATATCATATTAGAGGAAGATAATTTGTATTTATTCCAACTATTCATCGTGAAAGTTACGTAATATCTGCTATAAAAAAATATATATAAACAATTAATTTCAGGTATACCTATACAGCGATTAGGTTTTCGTTCAACATCAAACAGCCATAAAAACGTTATAGATTGTTTAAAATGACAAAGCAGAAATCATTTGTTTCATATGCAATGCCAATTGAATAAGGCATATTTGATAATATAAATATGTCTCTTCAACATTACTAGGAGATGCTGGATTTCGATTTTCCAGCTTGTTGGTATGTCCTTGCTAAATAAAATGTTTGAATTATATGGATATTAACAGGATACACTCGTTACAGTCACATGTGATTAAAACATTCCATCATGCTAGGTACATCATTACTTGAACAATTTTTCATCTCTTTTATTCTCTCCTTATCTACAATTTACATTTAAAACGTTTTACAAAATTCTAACTATTAGAAACAACTATGATAACTAAAAATTTTCATGATCGATAGACTACAAATTAATATGACCGACAGACTTTAGCTAGTTTTAGGGGAGTTTCAATTGAAATTAGAATAACACGCAAAATTTCTAAATAATCCACATATTCATATATTTACAGTCACGTAATTGACCAATGTTCTATTTATGTAACTTTTTATCATGGATCAAGATTTGTATAAGAAACAGTATAATACATAATGTGTTTAAAAAAATTTAACTTTAACGAAATCAATAATATATGAAATATTAAAATAAAAAAGTAGCCAACAACGAACAAATATCAAGGCTGATCAAAACTTTACAGACTATAAAACACAAATAATAATCAGCATTACTATATGAATATTCGTACAATAGAAAAAAATTACAGATAATTTTAATTTGATTTTTTTTGGAAAAATACAAGGATTTCGTATAACTGCACGACATGGATTTCTGGGGCCATAGGTAGGGTTACCAAACGTCCTACTTTGGGAGGACATTTTGTCCTCCGTCCTACCTTCAATGAAGAAAAATCAAAACTTTTTAAGTTTTCTATGGAGGGGCCAGTTTCATAATCAACTTTAAGTCCACTTTATCTCGTAGTCATATTGTAAGTCTATAGCTCCGCCCGAATGTACTCGTACCTAAGAAAAATATAATTTTGTTCAAAAACAGAAAGCTAATTGAATTGAGTAACAGCAGCAATAATGTATTTTTTGTTTTGTTTTTTTTTTGGTTCTCCTATGTCCCTCTTTGCTAACATTTTTGCACCAGAAAATGTCCTTCTTCCCTATCAGGCATATTTGGTAACCCTACTCTTATCTATAGTCCTGCTTATAACTATTAACTGCCCGCATAGAGCCAGGGTCTTGGAGCTAGTTAGATTCTCCCTTAACATAACAGTTGAACAATGACGAACAATTATCTGGTGGCTAGACTTTTGTAGTGTTTATAGCTTTTTTCACAGATTTTACAGTTTTACAGCATAACCAGTTTTTTCATAAAACGGCAGATTTCTCAACGTGACTACAACTCTTTACAGTCGTGATCTTCTTCATCTTCTTATCCTACTGCACACATGACTAGTTTATTAAAAAAATTATTGCGTCACTTCTCCTCGGACGAGCTTCCTTTAGGTCTTCTTTTGTTCGTCCTTGATCCTGATCTACGTAATAAATATTAAAATTAATAGTGCCATCGTAAAACGCGTGTTTAGAATAATCGAATATTAGCCACATTAGAGGAGCAAGTGAAAATCAGACAAGAACGTTTGCTCCTTTCGGAGCAATAATAATATCGAACAAGGGTTCTCAACGGCCCGCAGCTGAAGAACCTCCACCTCCGTTTGATATGACTAACTTATGAGCCCTGTAAGTTTGGCTCTTCAACCGAAAGCTGTGGCCGCTGATATAGAATATGCAGGCAAAATTTATTTGGAACAAAAGAATATTTGCCATAAAAGAAGAAGTAAAAAATAATAAATTAAAAGGTAATTGACTCAAAATAATAGAGGCTCTCACTCCTTATTATAACTAGACACATTGTTAGAGGGGCTACCTAGAATATATACATATTTAGGACAGCTGGTAGTCTTTAGGATAACAGGTAATGAATGCATGATCCTAGATCAAAGTCTCTACATTTTATTTAAACAAATGGCTATATGTAGATTTTCTTTATTGAATTAGATGTAATAATTTTATTAGAACGGTTTAAAAATAGAGCATGTTGGATATTTATTTTAATTTAAACAAATTTAAGGTCAATTTCTTGCTATTTCCTGGTCAACAGTTATAAACAATAGTTTTACAACTATTATTTATTAATAATATTAGAGAGATAGGAAACCCTAATTTGTTCACCTATTATTATTTATAATAATAATTCCCATAGTCATTTTCAAGGATTATAGCAAAAGTACAATGTAATAAAAAGTTTTTCTTAGAAACTGTCTAATAAAATTCTGATTATCAAAGATATAATTTAATATTCGATATGTGTTGTTTATTTTCTAAACAAATAAACAATATTTCTAGTAATAAAACTAAATGACAATCTTAATAAGTACAATTGACGCAATTGTTAATTGCTCAATTATATTTTTTCGTTGTTGTTTGATTGATTGTTTATTGAAATGCATAGTTTTGGTCCTCCTGTTGCGAATATTTATTGACTATTTATTTTTTGGGGGGAAAAAGGATGTTAATATAAATCTAATTGTAAAGATTCGAAAAAATTTTATTTTCACACAATTATTATTTACATAATTCAAATATCAAATATACTTATTTGACGACAATTCAGCTCTACTTAATCATAGCAAATGCTTTTATCATACATTTATAACATAACACACAAAAATATACACAAATTCATTACACAACTCCTTTACCAATTTGATCTTAAAACTTGTTTTTTCTATCTATTATACTTCTAATCGAAATTTATTGATTTTATTTAATTTAGCTTGCCAATATAAGACACGAATTGGTTTTTGGTTTTTTCATTTTCTCCTAAAAATTCCCTAATTTATTTTTAAACTCAAAAAAAAATTCGAAAAATCCTAAAATTTTGAGGCAAGTTCATTTTTTATTTTTAAATAATTCTACTATCCTACAAAAATAATTCATTTAATTACGACTAACTAGAAAAAATGATACAATTGTTTCTGATCAATTTCAAAAATGTCCTATCTACTAACCAGAAACAGTGTCCATACATTTTTTTTTAACTATTATTTAAATTACATCTTTTTAGTCATGTATTTTAACCAGAAATAAATAAATTAATCTAGAATACTTATGACAGAAAAAAAAACGCCTGAATAGAATGATATAAATAATAAAATTGTTAAGTTTACAATATTCAGTGTTAACAAGGAACAATTTTTTACTAAATCACATAAATGAGTAAAAGGCTGATAGTTCAAATACACTCGAGTTGAGACAACAGAGTATTTTTCTTTCAATTAAACTACACCATTCCACCAAATTGAAACTAAATTATTGTGGAATTCCAGGATCAGAATTTGGAGATCTTTGTAGTTCCAATTCATTACTTATTTGTTTATTGTTTATTTCAATTTAATAAGATAATTGAAAAAAAATTGTCATGTAGGTAGGGATTTGTGCGAATATTTAAAATATGATGGAAATATATATTCAGCACCCTTTTTGTTAATAAAACAAGAAAAATGTAGATCTTAAAAGATATGACTTAGATATCACAATGGTGTAAAAAAAAACAATTAGGAAGTTATTAACATAAAAATATAACAATAGGATCGACTATTTACAAATAAATTTCGATGTTCATTTGTTGTTTCCTACCAAATTGGCCCCCGAAAACGAAAAAAATTTTGTTGTACTATCAGCACGATTTCCCCTTTCGATAGGCACTTTAGTTGTTTAATATTTTTACCAAAAAATTTTTATTATCTCATCACTCAAAGACAATTAAAATTAATACTATAATACAAACGACTAAGCATAATTTATTCCATCTTATCGACGAAGAAACATTTTCTTTTTTTTTTCGAATTTGTTCAAATGTCTCAACTATCCTAGATTAGAGAAAACTGCGATCCTTATAAGTAAACACCCTGTTTTATCAGCTACACACAAATAATTTGTACGTGTGATGTCAGTCCAAAATTTATAAATTAAATAAATAAAAATTAACTAAAGATTTAATGAAGGTCATTAGTTAATTCGCAGTTTTTCAAATCTAAGTGGTTGTCTGTCCTGTTTTTCATTTTTAAAATTATTATGTAAGGAAGCACAATTTTGGCTAAAATTCGCTTATTATCAGCAACTAAAAGAAGAAAAAAAATTGAATCAACCGAAAATAACAATAATCATCACTCAAAAAAATCTACAATTTTTGATAACATCCTAGAATTAAAAAAATTTTCAAGCGAAATTGCACGAACATATTCGAAAGTTAATATTAGAGATTTATTTAAATAATTATCACTCACATAATGGCATGCAGTCAACAGTGAACTAGACAATGGTTCTCTTCTGTATAATTGTTGTTTTTTTTTCTAAATAATTAAAAAAAAATTGTTTTTATCTCGCGCTCTTCGTACGTCTAGGTATATTCCTTAGTTCTGTGTACCGTACCCTTGACGGTCGTTGTTTATTCTTCGTATCAGCTTGCTGGCTACTTCGTCTCTTGTAGATACAAACTCTGCACAAAACAGAAAAAAATTTTTTGATTGTTACAATTCAACACATACCACAATAGAGAATATGTTTCCTTTTTTTTTCTCTCAAATATATTTATCTATGTGCTAAATGGTCTTCCATGTGTAATCAATTAAAAGCTATCGTGATATTGCGACAAATACTCATATTTAATATCAATTTAAAAAAAAAACACGTACTTGTGGTATATATGTGTCTATGACGTTATAAACACTCATTTGTACGTAGGTTGTTCTAAATTGGACTTTAAAGGGGCAAAATTTGCAGTTTCCTCAATATAATTTTTTTTCTTTTGCAATTTAAGAATTCACAAGAATCATGTTTTATTTGAAAATTTAATAAGTCTGTTCCAAATAAACAAGATAAAATAGTTGTTTGCTCCCCCTGACCCCTCCCCACTAATTGTTACCTTTTTTTTTGTTGTATTCATTTCAAGGTAATATTTTAACAATCAGTTTTATGCAACACCACACACTATTACTATTAGGAGGATTTTTTTATTGCTACTATTGTTATTATTGCTGGAAAAAGGATTAGGATTTTTATTAAAATCTTTCTTTTATTAAATATTACATAACTACAGTTTGTATATTATTTATTTTAGAGCATGCCACTAAAAGGCTTAACAGGTACGCTGAATAATAAAAAAAAGAAACAATGAAAAAAAAAACAACCAGCGTTAACTAATAAAAACGGCGTTAACTAACAATTAACAACATAGATCACAATTGCACTATTTAGTAAAATACAATATAATGTATTTTACTCTAATTTTACTAATATTTGGTCCATTCTTAAACTACGTAATTAAATAAGTAGATAATTTCGTTTGGAATTAAATACAATAAGGAACTGAGTATAATACTTTCAAGATATCATCTGAATAATAAATTAGTCTAAATTATGAATTGTACCCTGAGCTACGTATTATTATTGTTGTTATTATTATTATTATTAATAATATTATTTTTTTTTATTGGAATATTGTCTCTTTCTCTAAATATTAGTGAGATTTAATTAGAATTATTAGAATTTTTTTCTGTTTACGTAAATATACGTAAAAGCAGTTAATGACAAGAATGCAAAAAAATATCACGATTTTAGCTTTTAATAATCACACATGCCATCATCACTCATCACTCAATTTTTTAAAATTATTTTTGTTGTGTTGTCAAAATTTGTTTTTAATCCTGAAACAAATAAAAAAAAATAAAATATAATTTTGATATAAAAAAAATGATGTAAATTATGTATGTATAAAAAAAATACTATTATGTGCATATTTTTGTCAACTTACCTCACCCTATAAATCCGGCTGTTAATGATATTAATAACGCTATTAATGCTGTTGATATTTGACTAAGACTGGATGATGATGATGTTGATGTATCATCAATTTCCGAGGAAGCTGTTACTGGAGCTGGTGGTGGAGGAGGTGGATCATCCACACGTAGTTTATCAGAATATTTATCTAAAAATTCTAATATTATACCGTTCGTCCAACCGAAACCTAATTGTGTTTCATATTCTCCACCGCCTCCATGACCTCCAGGTACTGTTGCATCGTACTATAATCAAAAACAAATAAGATAAAAAAAACGTAAAAAATTACAAAAATTAAATTCTTGTTAATAGAGCGTTTTTTCATTTTTGATATTTGTTGAAAAAAACGAACCTTTTCAAACATTGAATCAGTTTCTTTGAATGCTTTGTAATTTGATCGCACCCATTTTTCAGCTATTTCAAAGGCGAGCCGTCGTGCTACCTCATCACCTGTATTATTTAAACCAACAACCATCATATGTTGTAATGGTGGCCATGCATTTGGATAATCCCATTGTTCACCGGTATGTTCAACAGTTGTTGGTATACCGCCCGGATACATTACATTTTTATTTTGTAAATATTTTAATACCAAACGAACAATTCGATCTTTATCCGTATGATTAAAACATCCAGTCCATAATGGTGATATATTTGTTGGATAAAAATAATCACGTTTTATTGAATTTGATGTATCATAATCTAACCATGCACCAACTTCTTCATGCCATAATACTGCTGTAACAGCTTCCATCCATTCTTTAGCTATTTGATTATAATATTGCACTTTTTCTGTATTATTTAGAATATCATTAAATTCAGCTAATAATACTGCATTCCAATACAACATTGCATTTAAATCAACCGGTAAAATTGACCGGACTTTCGTATGTGTTAAATTACCTAAAAAATATTAGAGAAAAAAAAGAGGGAATAAGAAATTAGAAATAACTCGTCGTCTTTAACAAACAATTTACGTAAATTTGCGTAAATTTTATAACGCAATTTTATATTAAAAGTCAAGTTCATTTACCTTTATTGGTGGCATTCGTAATAAACCATCGACTAGAAAAATCCCAACCGGCTTCGGCGGCAGCTTTCAATTCTGAATAAAAATTCTCCTTTTTTTCATCATCTTTAAAAACGGACGCACTTTCTATATCTTCTGAATATGATTCCGGTCTAGGACCACGCGATCTATCACCATATGCAGCTAATGTATAATTTTTATTGTCTATTGTCACAATACGTGAATGATTCGTTATCCAATAATCAAACTCTTTTTCCATAATATGAATATTATTTTTGATAAAATCCATATCATTTGTGAATTCAATGTAGGATTTTATCATTGGTATCATAAGTGGAGGATGTGACCGTTCTAAATAATAGATCCGTCCACCATTCGGTATATGACCGTAATTATCAACAATATATAGAAAATTTTCCAACATTCCTTTAACTGTTGTATACATTTCTGATAATAATAATCCTTGAATGATCCAATATGAATCCCAATAATAAAATTCACGGAATCTACCACCAGGCACAATAACTGGATGCGGTATCCATATAATACTATATTGTTCTTTATTATGTTCAACATCTTCTTTCATTTTTTTACCTAAATCTTTCCATACTTTATTTAATATTAATGCCCATTCTCTAAATTCAGGATCTTCTATATTATCAACAAATTTTGGATGTTCTACCCAATCTTGTGGATCCCAATCTTCAAATTCCTGACCAGCCGGTTCAAATGTATCAGTAACAAATTTTCTAACAGCATTTCTAGTTGGATAATTATTATTTTTTGTCATAAATTCGTCAAATTTATTTAACGTTTCATTTGGTGAATATTTCATTTTCATATCGACGAATGTTTTTGAATCTTCATAAATTTTAGCCATTTGTACTGTATGAAGAAGCGGACCATGACAATAGATGTCACTGGAACATGATTATTGCGTTTTGTGTTAGATAATAATGTACCTACGCGCTAATTTACGTAATGATAAGTCAGAACTGACTGACTGACTGACTAACTACCCAAACTGGCCTTTAAAATTATTTAACAATTACTAATTTTTAATTTTTTATTTAATTTAATAACTGATAAAGATGATCTTTGATAGAGCTTGCATTGTACCTAGATACTTGATATTTTTTACTATGCAAGATTAAATATGTATTCTTTTTTTATAATAATTGATGATTCTGCTACACAAACGGACGGGAAACGGTACAGGTTTTATTAGGTGAAATGAACAAGGTCTAGTATCAAGGAGAATAGTCCAATATTCAAAGGAAGAGTAATAACGAATAATTCAACAAGATGATAGTAGAAGATAAACATAAAACCTTACCTGAAACACGGTGGCGGTAGATTATTGTCATCATCATCGCAGATACAACTTATGACCAGGCTGAGCACGACTACACAACACAATACTTTTTTCATGTTTTTTAATTATTATTATATAATTATAATTATTATTAATATTATTATTATTTAGAAAAATTGTAATTTAACTGTACAAAAACAAAAGGATATGTTTCGTTTTGTCAATTTTATCTATATCACTTTTAAAAATCAAGGGAAAAAACCACACAATTTGAAAATATAAGCGAAACTATGGAACACAACAGAGTAAAAAAATTGGTAAAAAAGTTGGTATTTCACGCACAAAAGACACTCTTACTTTCTTTTGTAAATTCTAGACGGTGGCAGTCTTCTTTTTAGCCGATGAATTGTAGTAACTGTTGCAAACACCTCATTGTTTCGATCATTCCTGCGAAATAAAACTATTCAGACTTTGTTTTCGATTCTTTTAAATGTCTTATCAATCAACGTTTTTAATGTGATTTATTATTTTCTAATATGAAACCGTCAAATATTTTGGCAACGATTCTAATACTTTAATACGAATATTCTCTCGTTTTTCGCTGTTTTTCTATTTTTTTTTAAATTTTAAATAAAACAACAAAACCGATTTAAGTCTCCATACAGAATGTACTTCGTGAACTGACTGATATAGAGCTGAGATAGCTAAAGTTAAGCAGGTGATGCTTGTGCAAGCGTTGACGTTGTATCATGACGTAAAGCCGTGCCCCCATATCCGATTGGACAGTTTTCGCGACACACCTACTACGAAACAGCAAGTCACCTGTTCAAGAAATTTGTCGGACAAACAAGTTTAAATTAGAGAAGGAGGTAAAACGATAAAAAAAAGCCAAGTAAGATCAGATTAAACATGTTTTACCATGACGTCAGTACCGGATAGTTATTGGGAATCCCTTTGAACTTTTACCTGCCTGAGTTGACGGACTTGATCCTCTCCACTTTTTTTGTTGCAAACACATACGACACACAAAAAACGGTTTTATTTTATTTTTTTATAGAATGACGCAATAGTTTTTCCACTTTTACAATTAACCCACAAACAACAAAAATAAACGATATGTATGTAATGATGATATAGCAAAATTTATCTGCATTCAAAATCGGTTTATTGAACACAGTACGTAACAGGCTTAATGATTTGAAATTTTCCAAAATTACACCTTATTCGCGAAATTTTTTTAAACAAACAAAAATTATGAATTTAGGGTGTGTTCATTGAACTTCAAATTCTAATATCAACGATCAAAAAGATAATTTTAATCTTAAAGATTAAAATTATCAATGATTTCGCAATTTTCATGACATAGAAAGAACAAATTCCATATAAATCAGGATTATTATTATCATTTTTGTATTAATCAACTATATATTACTAAGTGTTTTGCGATAAACGATAAAATCGGTTTAAAATTGCCGCTAAATAATTTAAATAACTTCAACATGATTGGTTAAAAAAGTAGGTGTGACTGGAGGTGTGTTTAAAAAAAAAGTTGTGACTTAAGTCACATACATATGTATGTATGGGTGTATATTTAATAAGTTTGGAATGGCGTCACACCGAAAACGTTCCAACAATTTTTTAAATATTTCTTTGAATTACGCCGACTTTTTTTGCAAAGAAAAAGCTCACTTTCATAGGAAAGTAATAATAATTAAAAAATGTCATTATTCCTGTTATCAACTGATAAGAATATATCTCTAGCTACAAAATAACAAAAATCAAGTTTTAAAGGTGATTTATTAATTAATCAATATAACACAACGGTCATAGTTGTGCAATCGTTTTTGCTATGTACAAAAATTATGAATTGAAAAGATCAACAATCATTTTGATGATAGGTCATATTTTTTTTACAATAATTACTGCTGACAAACCGATAAATATGCCAATTTTACTTTTTCAAAATCAACTATTGTGAGGTCACGTTTTTTAATTAATACTCTCAAATGTAGTATAAAAAAATCAACAATAACCAATCATTAATCATAGATTATACCTACTCAGCGGTTCTCAATCTTTTTTAGACGACGGCACCCTTAAACGGGGTATGACAATTTGAAGGCACTCTCTCAAAGGATATATCACAATAATGTAATATAAATTATGCGTTAGTATAACCAAAACGTATCTGTATTTGTCTTACAAAGCTCGCTAGGGGCACTCTAGTCCTATAGTTACGGCACAATACTAGGGTGCTGCGACCCCCGATTGAGAATCACTGGTAATTAGATTAAACCAGCAGTCTGATAGAAATCTACATAAGATGATATTAATACACGATTTTAATTCAACACAATTAGTTAAGGGTTATCTATAAGTTGATTTTATAAAATAATTATAGGTTTCTTTTTCCGTAATAATTTTCATTAACTTCCTGACGACCTTAAAATTGTATCTTAATCAAGACAGTCATTATTGTTTATTTATAATAAATACAGTAGACTCTCGATTATCCGGGGTGGTCGGGAGAAATGATTTCCCGGTTAACCGAATTCCCGGTTAAGCCGCAAATCGGC
>JAZBHA010001930.1:0-12589 GCA_037464855.1 Iselma pallidipennis | reverse complement strand
TTCAGTTGCTTTCAATAAACAATCGTTTATATTTGGATCATCTATGTGGCATTTCTTTATACCAGGTGCTATTAATTAATTAATTAATTAATCAATTAATTAATTAATTAAATTAAGTTTTAATTGTAAAATACGTACGTAAATCATGACTTAATGTCCATATTGCTGGTATAATCGCAAATAGAGTAAACAAAAACATCTTCCAAAATTACAAAACTAATATCACACTTGTATGTAAAGAGATCTTCTTCAAAACTGACTTCTGCCAATTTATAGACCGAGTGTTTTATATATTTTTCGTTAAAACATTATTTATGATCCATCAACACAAGAAAAAAAAACAAGGATCCATCAAACCAACTGGAAATTGTCGCTGCCGCAAAGGGTACAATTGCTATTACTTTACATAAGCCTAGTCAACGACACCTTCCTGAGGACCAAGTGTTCAACAATTACATCAAATCTATTTAAGTGCAAGCCTTCATTTTTTGAGTGAAATGGCGTTTTTACAATAAATGCTGAAGATACTTTTTTCTTAAAATGATTATAATCTCAAGGTTTCTTACTAGTCGCACTGGATTTTAAATTGGCACTTAATTTACGCATTTTTAAGTTCTTCTTTATCAAACTTGTATTAAAAAAAAAAAAGTAAACAAACATCGGAAACAGACACAAAACCAGATTTTTATGTAAATCAGCTTTTCCGAAAATCATTATTTAAACAAAATCTTCAATGGTCAAAGTTTGTGATTGGGTAGTTTTTTTCCAAAGAAATATTTACAACTTTTGCAAAACGACCAATTATTTTAATGGAGGGACAAAAAAATTGTACCTTTTCATAATTAGTTAGTAATAAAAACATAATTTAGCTGTCTTCTTTATTTATTAAACAATCTAATTCTTGTTTTTTTTTTGTAATTGAAGAGGACAACAAAAAGGACTATTTTTTTATAATAGGAAATGATTACGCTATTGGTGGATATAATTTATCATAAGGGATATTCTTTTCTATTGTTTCTAGTAGTTCCTTTTCAATAAGTGTTGTTATCACTCTTTCGATAACTGGACGTATTTCTTGAAATAAATCATTGATATTATCATTAATTATTTTATTAGTAACGCGACCTGAAATCAATCCATATATGTAATATTTTTTGAAATATAATTAAAGTAATTCACCTAATTCTTCATTTCCATTAAATAGTCCTTGAATTTGTACTTTAGGCCCACTTACATGAATCCTAGTTTTAATTTTATCTACATGCATATACTCTTCACCACCTCGCTTGACTAAAGTTGCCCTTTGCCAGACAGTTACATTGATTTTCTCTGAAAAATAATTACGGCATAGAAAAATAATCGATGGGATTCTGTAACAAAGTCATTGTCATCGTTTGTTCCGTGTGAAGTCCTCATCGGCTTTAAGCTTTGCTGTATACGCTTGTCTACTATTGGTCAGGATTTTTAAGTGTAAATGGATGGGGAGAAAAACTGACCTAATTACAAAATACCGTTTAATAGGCCATGTTCTTCCTGCACTCAAATGGTGGGAAATTACTTCACTTTTTCTACCAAACGATTCTGCTTTTGAATCATTGTTACTCAGGCAGTAACCGTGGCATTTACAGGCGAGCGAGCGACGAGCAAGGACAACCCTAATACAACTCAGAGGCCTATATTTCGTCTTGCACTAAACTGATTCAAATGAAATGAAGTGCAGATTACTTCTGGAAGTCTCTACTTTAAAACTGCAAAGTTTCCTTGAGAACGAATTGGCCGTTTTAGTGCCAACTTCTCTCAAACAAACAAGCAGGCACATAGACAGACAGACAAAATTTCGAAAAATTGTGGATTTCGTCTTGGAAGCGTATATTCTATCAATCCTTTTACTATTACGACACGAAATCGATTTTGCAGACAGACACTATAAATATTTTTATCATTATAGTACGGCTACGATCGACCTGTTGGCCACCCCGAGTCTAGAGGGTACTACCTGTTTTGAGCAATGTCAACGTATGCCCAATAATGCTCAATACAAGTAGTACTACGTTGGAGGTAAAAGGCCCCTATCAGTCCAAATGGCTCAAAACCAGAATCGTTTGGTGGGAAAAATTACGCAATTTCCCATCATTTTAGTGAGGCCCATGGTCCATTGTCAAAATGATCGTTGTTGACTTTGACTTGTTTCAGAATCGCCCCGAATAATGGACACTTTAGAAAAACAATTACCAACACTACAATTAAACCTTCCCCGTCCTTCAATCGGTGCTACCAATAGTTTACCAGTAACAACATAATTACCAGCTAATTCCAATGGTTCAATACTGCCTTTAATATGCCATTCCAAGTTCGGAACATCAAAACTACGATTTAGGAGCCAAACAAAAATTAATCGAACAGTTGATTTAAGACAGAATGCGAAACTTACTCAAACTGTGTAAATTTATAATTACTTAGTCCTCTAACGACAATATCACTTAAGTTTGATTTGATGTTAATCGATTGACTGCCTTGTTGTAGAATAACTTCCGGTATATTGAATGGTTCTAATGGTTGCAGATTCAATTCTGGTATACCTCTCATTAAGTAAGGACGAACTTTTTCGGTTGCTTTTAAAAGACATTCATTGATTTTTGGATCGAATCGGTGGCATTTTTCAATATAAGAAGCTGGAATTTTTGAAAGATTATCAGTTTTAGTTCATCAAAGTAAAAAATTACTTAAATACTTACGTAAATCGTGTAGATTTTCGGCAAATATTGATGGAACAATATAAAGAATAGGAAGTAATGTTAGAAAATTGGTAAATAATCGATTCATATTGCCAGTTACTGTTATATGAATGAATGGGTCCAACAATAGAAAAGTTGCTGAGTTTTATTACTGGACTTTAAGTAAAAAAAAATGTTAAAAATATATATTTTTTGAAATAATAATGAACAATATATTTAATAATTAATAATCAGATGATGGTAAACAACGTTTTATTCTTGTTAGGATTTTTTGGTTGAAATAATAATAGGTTTCGATTTTGTGGAACTAATTATATCGGATGTTATTAACGTCATAATAACAGTAATTTTATTCGAAAAATCTTCAATTTAAATAAATTAATCATTTAAATATTTTTCAGTCGAGGCACACATCAATTAAGACAACTTTTTGGTATCAATTTCAATTGATAGACAGGTGAGAATTTAAGTTGCATTTTTTACAATCAATCCCATTTTATCTTCAATATAACCGACAAAGTTAACGAATATGTTGATTTGTTGATTGTAAGAAAGCATTCGATCAGGTGCATCATCACGTCAAACTGACGAAAACTTGCAGATCAAAAATGCATAATGAGAGGTCGCAGAATTGCATATAATTTCCCAGTTTGTCCAAAACTACTTTGAATTAAAGATTTTTTTACATAGTCATATAATAATTTATTGTATAAAAAAACGCCTACATTACTGGAACAATTAAAATACCATTTATAGATATTCAGTTAGATTCAAACACAAGTCCATATCTTTATCTTTATCTTTATCTTCTTCTGGCTCTTTAGGGATATCGATAAAGAAATGGCAATTCAAGCGTGCTCACTCTTTAGAGATTTACTTGCTTCGCCCAGCAAGCTTAGCGGGAGATTTAAATCATATATCTATCCTTTTTCCTAACACAAATCTATATCTCGAACTTATCTACTATTGGCCGAGTTTGTCAGCTGTAAATGGGTGGGGAGGAGATGGAGATGAAGATGAAAATGTGGATTTCGTTGGAATTGATTTTAACTGCCAAGCAACTCCTTAAAGATAAAGATAAAGATGTAGACTTGAGTTTGAATCCAACTGATTGTACTTTGTCTACTCAACATTATCATTATTATTATTGTTATTATAATTATTTAATCGGTGGATATAGATTATCAAACGGTACTTGAGACTCTAATGTGTCCAACAGAGATTTTTCTAATAATTGTGTAATAATCATCTCAATAACTGGTCTTAAATCTTGAAATAGTTCATTAATATTTTCATTAATTATCTGATTCGTTATCCTACCTGTAACAACACATTTTAATCGTTATATAATTTAAAAAGGAGAAAAAAAACCATTGATAATTACTTAAATCTTCATTTCCGTTAAATAATCCATCAAGTTTAACTTGTGGCCCACCAACATCAATACTACTGTTTGTTAAAACTGCACTTAAATATTCACGTCCCTTTCTCGATACTAGTTTCGCTTTCTGATAACCAGTCACATTGCAGGTCACTAGATGTGATTACATAACAGAGAAAAATTAAACTAGATATTTGATTGAAAAGTAACAAGATTTATTACCGATTTCAGCTTCAAATTTTCCACTACCTTGTATCGGTGCTATCAAAATTCGACCAGTTACATTGTATTTACCTTCAAGTCGTACCGGCTGGACGGTACCTTTGATGAACCATTGTAGATTTGGAACGTCGAAACTGTAACGAGTTTTTTTTGGAATGTTTGAAAATACTTGAGCAAATAGGGGGACTTACTCGAATTTCGAACAATTATAGTTGGATAATCCATGAATGACAACATCGTGTAGTATAGCTTTGAAATTTAATGCACTCGTACCTTGTTCCAATTTGATTTCACTAACATGAAATGGATCGATTGATGGTATATTCAGTTCTGGGATACCTTTGATTAGATACGGCCGTACCATATCGGTGGCATTTAATAAACACTCATTCACTTTAGGATCGTAACGATGGCATTTCTTTACATAAGAAGCTAAAATTGTTTTGCTTAAATTAAGAATAATCAAAATTATTAAGTAATTTAAGTAAGTATGCTAACTAATTCATGATTATCGAATATACGGAAATTTTTTTCTATTTTTTTCGAATTAGAAAAGATTTGACCTAAACATACACTCTCACACGTTGATTTGACGATTGAATCTGGTACGTTTACATAAGTGATATTTAGAGAGAAAAAAAAATAGAGGAAAAAAGACAAATATGCAATAGAAATCGTTCTACTATATTGACTTTTTACAATTACAAACTTTTGGCCCTTTCCTTTATCACCCTTCACCGAAAATATTAAATTCTAATTTCCAACTTACGTAAATCTTTAGCTCCATTAACAATTACAATGGAAAACACACAGATAATATGTACAAAACGTGTAATTGTTTCAATCGCCATCACGATCACTTACTAAATGAGATGAAAATTCTGCAATGTCTTGCTTAAATATCAACCGGTTTGTTTATATATTTCGATTTGGATGGAAAAAAGTCATTCAACCAGACAAAATTTTGAGTCAAAATGAGTGGGAGTTGGCGATTCGAGATTCTTAAATAACGACCCTTACCTATTCTGTCTTATTTGTAATTGGTATGCATCTTTTCGTTTCTTCTCTAGAAGTGGCACTCGACTCTGAATACAGTAGAATCTCTACATATTTGGCAGGAAATTTGAGAGTTCACTATATAGAAATTCTACTGTATAACTATACTAAAAGTCGTAGAGTTTTTAGTTCTTAAAGTCACTCCAAATTTGAGGCTCGGAGGCAGAGTTTTGTAATGGACCCCTCCCTTATACAGGATGTCCTTAAAATCCCTCACAATATTCAAACCTCATTATTTCTATCGGGAATAGAGTACAGTAACGGTATTTTGAGCTGTCAAAGAGGGAAAAAAATGGCCAAAACCATTGTTTGATGATCCACTTCTTAACTCAAGTGGGTTCGGTGGGCCTCTTACATGCCTGAGCCGGGAGGCAAGTGCCTTCGTGCCACTGCTTAAAGTCTTAACTGTCGTCTGCACGCTCCAGCTTCCTGATGGGGATACTTGAGTAACCTGGACTTTTTGTTCCCCAGTGGGTTGGAGTGATAGCTGGCGCACAGAAAACCCAATTTACTCACATATCCCCAATAGGAAGTTGGAGTTTGTGGACAGCACTTTAAAAACTACACAGTAATTGGATCTGGATTGAAAGGGTGGGCGAAACAGGTCCATTGTACATAAAACCATTCAGTTTAGTTTTTTTCAGACAGTTTGCCTGTCGATTTTCTTTTCTTGAATCTCTTTTTAGTTTCAACTTTCATATCTGACCATCAATTTGACTGACAATTATGAAATGAATCTTTATAGGACCTGTTAGTAGAAATTTTTAAATTGAGAAAATATTCAAATGTTGATTACCTTGGTTGAAAGTTTGTGTGGAAAATTTCCAAAAAGGAAAAGATTACAAAATGAACAAAAAAAATAAGATTTTTATTTGGAAAAAAAGTCAATAGGTATACAGAATTGCTTTCAAGGATTTTCAATTCCAGTTCATTCCCCTTTAATTGTAAAAAATTATTCTGGAAATCCTTGATTGAACGGTATTTTCGTTTCAATTGTATCCAAGATGATCTTCTCCAAAATCTGATTGATAACAGTTTCGACAACCGGACGTATTTCTCCAAATAGTAGATCAACATTATCATTGATTATCTTATTAGTTTGTATATCTACAAATAAAAATCGTTTTAAATATTGTTTTTAAATAAGGAGAGAATTTGTTATCAGGTCTTACTCAAACTAGGATCGTTGCCAAAAAGTCCATCTAGTTTGACTTTAGGCCCACCAACCTGAATCGAAGTATTTGTGGCGACCGGTTTCAAATAAACCTGACCTTTCTTCGTATGTCTCTCATTTTTATGATAGGCATTCACATTACAACTGTCTAAAATTCGAGTTTTTCAAAATTTCAATTTTCACAAAATATATAGACAAACACCTACCTATACTAGCAACGAAATTGCCTTTCCCTTCAATCGGTGCACCCAAAACAGTACCTTTAGCTTCATATTTACCTTCAAGATCGATTGGTTGGACGGTACCTTTAATAAACCATTCCAGTGTTGGAATATTGAAACTTGAAATTAAACACAATTATTAATTTTGATTTTTCTAATAAATTAATTTTAAATAACTTACTTGAATTCGCTAAATTTATAATGACTTAGACCTTTAATAACAACATTTGTTAATTTAGCATTTAGATTTAATGCATTACTGTTTTGTTGTAATGTTACTTCTGGTACTGTAAATGGATCAATTGATGGTACATTCAATTCTGGTATACCTTTTACCAAATATGGACGTATTACTTCTGTTGCCTTCAATATACAAGCATTCAAATTTGGGTCGTTCTGGTGGCAACGTTCAATATAACTTGCTACAATTAATTAATTAATTAATTAATTAATTAAAAAAGCGTATGGGAAAAGACTTACGAATTCTATATGTTCTTGCTGAATTTGTTAGTGAGATATAACAGAGACAAAGCACGAAGATCTCTAATAATAATTTCATCTTCGATATTTTTCGTGACTTTCAACAACAACTAATGACGAAAGATGAAGAAGTGTGTTATTTATATACCTGAAAATACGCCAGAAAACACCTTGACATTGACTTAAAATTTCAAGAAGCAGATTTTTTTCCTTTATTTACTCACTGCAAAAATAAGTCATACAAATAGATGTGTTTTTAATTTATTTATGTATTCTTTTTTTTTGTTTAATATTTTCCTCTCATTTGTGGATGTGTTTAAAAACTAGGTGAGGTTTCATTCTAATTATCGGATTCTAGAAGAAAATGTTATTTGTTGATGTATTTGGTAGAAAAATGGGAAATATTTTCCACGAAACTGAAAACTTATTTTTTTTAGAATAATCCAATATATTCCATAAATTTTTTTTTATTGTCGTAATTAACAAAATAATTGGAAACCTTGTCCACATGATAATTAACGGTTTTTATTGTTAATGATAACATCTCTTTATTATTAAGTCAAGAATTTCTTCATGTGTTGCATTTACTGTTACAACATATAATCAAAAAAAATCTACCCATATACAATCATAGAAATCCCTAATTTTGATAATACTGATAATTGATGGATCGAATTTGTAGAATAATCAATACCTAGATATTTTAAAGATTACATGTATTGTAATCGGTGGGGAATATTTTCTAGTATTTATAGATGTAGTTGTTATGGTAATTTTTTGATCGCATGATATTTAGAAAAAAAAAATCGGAGGGATTTCCTAATTCGTGTTTTGTAAATTTTTTAGAGGACAAAGTGTTTAATTCAATAGAGAACTGGTTCCTGTTTATTTTTGGCAAAAATTTTTTAGGCCATCAATTCATCAAAAAGGAAAGAAACAGAAGTCTGAAGGTAACCAAAATGTATAATTTTCCATTAAATATACATACATTTGATAAATGTACATACAGTAGACTCTCGATATAGTGAAATTCTCATAATAGAAGGATTTTCATTCTTACATGGTACCCATTTGATTGGCTATAAATTATTATGAAGCCTCGCCTACACTAAATTATAAGAAAGTAGCTGATACTGGACAGAAAACATAAATTTCACTATACAGAGCTTCCGACTCTTTCTGTTCTTCCTTAAAATCACTCCAAGGTAATTTATAATCGAAGAGAATCTCTCGGAATTTTAATATTTTTATTCAATTCCGGATTCTCCTCGAACAGTTTCAATTTTATTGTTAGTAGATAAAAAATGAAAATATATCGGGAGTGCAACGCTCTTCTAGGCCAAACTAGACAGTGAACTAAAAATACAAGTCGTAGCTGCGATTCTAAATAATCTGACGTTTGGAGATCTTCCCCAACCAATCTCACATGAAAAATATCATTTAAGGGGGGATTTTTTCCAGACCAAATAGATCGATTTTTGAGTTTTTACAGAACATTATAGTTTAACTGTTCAAAAACATTTCTGGAAAATTTTAAACAAAAATTTCTAAAAATGCCGAGGCTATAAAGCTCCACGCGTTTGGAGGCTCCTTGCACAACTATCCGGTCAGATTTGAATTTTAGCACCATTTCGCTACTAAAGAGGCCCGTATCGACGCAAGGAAGGAAAATTCGGAAAAAATCGAACATTTTGAAGAAGTTAAAGTTTTACGGTCCTGGAATAGCTGATGTTAATTGAGGCAATTCAATCCATTTTAACGAACTAACTTCTCCACCATGACAACGCACCGCCACACTCATCAGGAGTCATCAGATAAAACTCGTGACTTTTTGTCATCCAAGAGCCTGACTGTTGTTCCTCAATCTCCCTAATCACCAGATTTATCTCTGTGTGACTTCCTCATAGTTCCAAAAATGAACTTGAAGCTCACGGGGGAACATTTTAAGATGGTGGAAACGATTCAACCGTTCTTGGACGTACATATATTGAACTATGTCATGGTTTGTGACCATTTACGGTTATATTTTTGAGGCCAACTTCCTGTAAAAGATTTTAGTAACACTTAAAAGTATAGTTAACAACATATAAAAGTTGTAAATGTATCACTTGTATAATTTTCATTAGAACGAATGCCCAAAAAATCGATTTTAAAAAAAAAAGAAGAAAGTCCCCCTAAATAATCAATTATTGATCATCAATCATTATTCTCGCTTTTTTAGATGAGAAAAATGCAAAATAGACCTTCTAATGGCTCCTTCAAACGTTCCGGCTTTTAATCAGGCTTGCTTGCGCAAACTGATTTTGTGCAGGTAATTCAGGTCGCCTGCACAAGCTTGAAGCCGAGCCTGTGTGACTTGATATTAAACGGTCAGTTCTATCAGTCTTTAATTAGCGATAAAGCGCCATCTACATACACCTTTGGTTTCAACTGAATAAAAGATTACATAGTGTGTAGATAGTGATCAGACAAACCTAACGAACTTCGATTGCGCAAGTAAACTTAAGTCAAAACCCGAACGTGTGTATGCACCTTAACTTAAACTGAACAAACGTCAAGAAATACCAATTTTCATGAAGTAGGCATCAAGCTACGGTTCTACGTTCCCAATTCAATGCCTGTTTTGAGTTGAAATGACGCTGTATATCCGATATATTTTGATAAAAGTAAAAGTTAAAAAAAAAACTAGACCAAAACAAACAAACTTCCATTTTATTAGAAAATAGGGAATGTACAAAAAATTCTACAGTTTCTAACACCAATAATAATAATAATAATAATAATAAAGCTAGTCGTAATAATTAAGTGACTTTCAACTCTTTCTATTCTGGTATCCATTCTTTGGCTGATAAACTTGATAAAATTTGGTCAATCACAACCCGAAACAATTCATTGGCAGTCTCAGCAAAAATGGGATTGATAGCATCCATTACACGTTGTGGATTCTCATTATAGAAATTCGCAATCAAGTCAGCTCCAAATTGTAAATCTGGATTAGCCGATGTTAATTCAACATGTCCATCTCCTACTCGACCTTTGAAATACAATCTATCAACTCGATAATATTTCTCGCCATCTCTATCGACTTCTTTCAAATTGCCTTTTACATAAATTTGCGTATCAGCTAGATAGGAAAAAAAGTAATTAATTTAAGGATTTTTGTTGTTTGTTTTTTTTTTTCAATTATAAATGCAAACATACTGAAATTGCCATTGCAGAAACCTTTGCTTCTTAATGGAATGATGAGTAGCTGTCCGTCAACGTCATATTCCATGTCGACATGCACCCATGGAAAAGTCAATCGTAATTCACCACTTAAATCATCTAAATTGGTTCTAAAATTTGTCGCAAAACAAAATTATTACTATTCAACATATTCGTAATGAGTTTGTTTTATATTTATTAGCGAAACGATTTTCTGAAGAATAAGTGAAAGTGAAATTCATAAGTTTATTGACACTTATGTCTGTTATGTAATTCGGTTTTAAGGTCAAAAAAGCGTTTCTCCCGGCAATAGAAAAGTAATAGAAACCTACTTGACCGATTCAACAATAACATCTTTACCACCAATCATTTTAATGTTCCTTAAAACGGCTTTAATGCTGACTAGATCATTTATAGTACGATCTACTGTCATTAATGGCATCTCAAATGGGTCTAATGGTGGTAAATTCAATTCTGGAATACCTTTCAGCATAAATGGTAGACCTTTTTCAAAACTATCACGTAAACACTGAGCATAATCAGGAGTTGAGCGTTTACAGAGCAAGTTTGAAAGATGATCAGCTATTGAAAAAAAAAAATATTGTGTAAAATTTTATACTTTATTATTTATCGATTTTAATAACTTACGCAAAATTTTTGCCTGATTTGTACACGATATCACTAATAAAATACTAACAATAATATACTTCATCTTGTTGTATTTTGCAAAATATGTATTGTAGAACTAATCATTCAAGTTTGCTTCATTTAATTTTATAAAAACGACAATACCACCTCTACAAAAAGAACTTTTACTTGTTACCATCACTGCTTATTTCTTTTAGCTACTGAATAATTGGAGTTTGTTGAAAAAATTCATTAATTATAAATAATAAACTGGTTGTAAAGATCAATAGGGCTCATTGACAATTATAATCAAAGTAGTAATCCTTGGTGTTTTTTTTTGACGATCTATGTATGTTTCTGGATTTTTCCAAAAAATTTACAGTGTGATCTGCAAAATTTATGGCCAAAGTGTGCCATGACACACGTAAGTCTTTGCAGCGTTCAGCTGCTTACTACACTAGGCACTATACCGACTGTTCAAACTTGTCGAGAAATATAGGCAGACAACGTGTTGGATAAAGAGGTAGATATATTTCAGCAGATAATACTGATTATAATAGCTGCGTTCGCCCGGACAACTCTAAACGCTCTTTTCGCTCCCGTCCACCCCAATGTGTTCGGGGACTGTTTTGAGAGCGAAGAGAGTCAACTCTGTTGCGTTCGACTAGTACCAAAAAGTGCGAATAGTGCTAACTCCATATGTTCCACCTCACGAGGTGGTGCACACTGCACACGGTGCGGGCATGCGCATTGGTATGCTCTCATATGATGGAAGACGTGCCAGACGTGCCAGATTATGTCGGACCGGTTTGTCCTGATTGGTCGGTTTGTCATTCAGAAGCAATTCAGAACCACCATTAGCACCAACACGTTCGCCAGTTTCCATTTGATCCTTTCTATCCTACATCATGTGACCTAAAGCCCCTAAAACACCGTACCAGCACCGAACAATAGTCCCGAACGCAGCTATTGTTGTTGGTGTCATGTATAACTATTTATCGCAAAATTGTACAATATTTTTGAAATTCAAAAAATGTGATTAGGTAATGTTTTATTCTACCTGTATATAAAAAATTACATGTTGTTGGACAATTTTTTAGCTATGAGGAAGCCTCGGGATGCGAATAAATCTTTACTAATTATCATTTTAAATGCAAAAAACGAATAAATTAAATAATTCCGTTTTATAATAATAATAATAAAATCGTAGTAAAACGAAAAAAACACAATCGTGACTATCTATAGATAGTTCAAAGTCTTATGACCGTGCGCGGCAGAACCAAATAGTGTCCACATGTGGTCTATTATGCATTGCAAGAACGTTGTTATTTCTCGCACTAGCTTCTTGGCGTGAGGATCTATTCAGTGACTACATAGCTGCCAGTTGTTCACTATAAGTAACGTTCGTACGATGAATAGTATCCCACCAAAAACATTTATGTAAAAAAGGGGCCGAGCAATCCGGTACGGAACTTCTTGAATTAGTCAG
>JAZBHA010001929.1:0-12597 GCA_037464855.1 Iselma pallidipennis | reverse complement strand
GAATTTTGGTTTGTTTTTTAATCACGATTGTTATATAATTATTAATATGTATTGATGTATTCCATCCTGTCCGCGTCCTGGACGGACGCGGACAGTAATGCGTCAACATTTCCTATACTTTGTGTAGAGATTCACCTCTCGATAACGGACACAAAGCAGATATCAAAATATAGGTATATCATCACTATACTTAATATACTTCTGTTTTTTGAAGTAAGTGCGAGTAAAGTTTAATTTAGCAATAAATTTAACCGCACTTCTTGGACTTATGGCTAAATAGAGAGCTTTGATTAATGAAAAATATTACGTAGGTATCTGTCTCTGTTGAAAAAGTAACTTACACAACAAAAATACAGTACTAACTAAAGAAGACAAATAAAAACAGTTGCTTCGAATCAACGTGTATTTTAAATCGGTGAATATGTCATTAGTCTAGTCATTAGAAAGAAAACTTCTAAATGATACGTGAAAAAATACAAATCATAGAATTTGCCCAAAAAAAAAATGGTTTAGTGTTCGTAAATTAGCCAAAAAACTTAAAGAAAAAGTAATTTCTAGTGTAACAAATATTGATCAACATATTCAATATTAAAAGACATTTAAAAGACAGCTTATACTTTCTGAATTTAGTAGGAGTTCAAAAAACAAATGAACTGTTATCATACCTCGAATGAGAAATTGTAAAAAAAATTGAGTAAATGTAATCAAACCAAAATTAATGATTCACCAGTCCCTCGCTTGAACGGACAGCTCGCTTGAGCGGACAGTTTCTGATTCCCCGTAGCTGTCCGCTCACGAGAGGTTTTACTGTATATTGTAATATTTGAATCCGACAATGCCTGGTAAGAGATGTGCCGTAGCAGCCTGTAACAATAGTTTTGAAAAATCAAAAAAAGATGGTTTGAATATTTCTTTTCATTTATTTCCTAAAGACGAAAAAAGGAAAAATATTTGGATTAAAGTACCTACATATGTCGTAGAAAGGCTGATTGGAATCCAGATAATAGTGCTATTTGCTATAATCATTTTCAAAAAGATGATTTTATAACCGACTTGAGAGGAGAATTAACGAATATTAAGACTAAAAGACAATTAAAGCCTATAGGTAAATGCTCAGTAATTGTGACTGTATAATAATTAATATTGGTACTTTTGTAGCTATTCCTTCTTCACAACTGAAGTGTTCCTCGATTTTATTATCTTTCGTATATTGGCCTTAATATGGATATTTTTGATTAAATTTTCTTGCAAGCCACCCACAAAGATACATATATGAAACCATCTTCTTCAGATCTGTTTTCAAGAATAGATTCATTTGTTGACGTACTTCATTTTGAGTTAGCAGATCAGAAATAATAGATTTATGGAGGCCTCACAAAATATTCAATTTAGTGGTTAAATCAAGCAAAAAAATTGGAAACATTGTTTAAAAAATTCTATAAGGATGAAATCAATTCGGGAAAAGGGGTTGTAAAACGTTTAGTAAATATTGTCAGAAAAAAATATCAAGATTTGCCACAAGAAATTGTAGAAGCATTTGTCTTACAGAGAACTTATATAAGAGTAAAGTGGTTTAACATAAAAAAGCATCGGCCAGAATTGAAAAGAAAATCGTCAGACGAAAGACAAGTTCATAAAAAAATGAGAAAAATAATGAATTAATTGAAAAAGTGTAAATAAAATACATATGTGTATTCTTTTCCACTTTATCTCATTTTTAACCATTGAAGTCTTCGCTCTATCGTTGTTGAGGGAACTTGTGACGTCACTTAGTGATTTCCCCCTCTTTAAAATCTGGATGATGCGGCAACCGGTATATTCTAGCAGTGACTATAAAGTATACTTTATAGTATAGTCACTGATTCTAGTAACCGTGACGTAAAGCAGCGATAAACACACTGGCTCTGCTGTAAAGGTAGAGGCAGAGGCTGGCTAGATCATAGATTGATGCTGTTTTTGTGCTACTTACTTGTGTTATTAATAAAAGACAATTAATTTGTTTATTGCCAAATAATCATGAAGTTCTTGTGCAGATTATGCCATGAATATGAATATGATAGTTGTGTTGAAAATATGTTTAGATTAAAAAAAAATTGTCATTTCGCGTCTTTCTGGGTGAAAGAAATAACTGGTTTACAGGTGAGAAATAATAATATCGGTTATCTCATAAGTAATTGGCGTTAACGAAACCCTGCTAATTAACCGAATATTCTAGTATAGCATAGCAGCGTTAAGCATTTCTCATACGTATAAGCTTTTTTGCCGACTCGGCGTATTTGTGTAAGGCTGCCTCCAGACACAGCGGATAACGCATAGCGTAAAGGAATAAATAAACAAACATGTTATTGTTTATGTATATTTTTCTCGGATCTCGGATAGAATACAGATTGAAGTGAAACAGATGTATCAGAGAGCCGTCTTTAGGAAAGGAATAGAGTTTGTTCTGTTCTAGTGTGGCCAATTTGTAAGTGAGTTGAGTAACTACAAGTTCTCTAATTTGTTGTGAAAAACACTACTTATATATGAATACATAGATATTTTTTCTTATGAATAAATAGATTGTTTTTTTTTTATCAAAAAGCTTTATTTATGCGAGTACTATTTATTGTTGGGAAGAAAAAAGTTTGTGGATCTTTGAAATTTTGTAAATTGTAATTTTTGACTCTTCCGACTCAAAAGGTTGTCGACCCCTGGTCTAGCCTAGTACCCCCTGGCGGGCGAAAAGGTGCGGCGCGCTGGCGACAAGCCGATAGCGACAGCCTAGTGACAAGTGGGACTTGTACGGCCGCTTCAGTACGGTGGTCACAGAGGCATTGAGTGTATTTTGGAAAATACCGCCCCGCTGGCCCCGCGTGTTTAGTATTCCGCTGTTTTCGTAAATTTCATTTCAGTTTTGGGTCTCTGGAAATTTGTTTTACTTTTGGTTGTGGTGCTATGGTATCTCCAGAGAGATATAGGCATGGCGCCGCATATGGATTACAGCATCGTAGAAAGAATAAGAGAGAAAGAAAAAAAGAAGTCAGCGAAGCACTGCGCTGGTCCGAAGAGTGGGGCCAGCCGGCCCGAAGAGTGGGGTCAGGTAAGAGCCCCTATAAATTGGGTGACGCGGCGACCGTCGTTGATTATCACCGAATCCCTCCAAATTCCAGACAATTCTGTTTAGAAACAGCGCTCTAAACAAGACGACCCGCCTCGACCCACAAGACGCTGTGTTACGCTTTTTGGACCATCTTATCGTACCGTCACCAACTGTACGCTACTTAGGCGTTCTGTTCAACCACTACGGCAGCTGGCAAGCAGACCTCGACCTCACCTTAAAGAAAGTACGCAACCGGGCTCAGCTGCTAACCATGCTCAAGGGACGGCTGCATGGATGCAGCCCCAAAACATTACAGCACTCGTACAAAACATTCATGCGGCCCATCATATACTATAGAGCAACACTTTACTCCACACTCACTGACATCCAACTCTAACACATCTCTGCTTGCGAGCGCCGCATCGTAAGAAAGATCTACAGACTCCACTACCGACACCCTTCAAACACTGTATACACCAACATGCACCTGCAGCCGTTCTCCGAGAGACTGAGGTACCTACAGCAACGTTTCGTACTTCGCTCCATCACTGACCACCCTCCGCGTTCCTTGGAAGCTACCTCGGAGAAATGGAAGCCTCGCGCCCTGTTTCTACAAGAAGTCGAAGAGGAGACGCAAATACACACCGATGTGCCTTCTTCAAAGCGCCCTGCAAATGGAAGACCTACAGCTGCCTGAGGAGCTCTAATTAGCCGTGGACGAACCACCCCTATCCATCAGGTGACCCAAGACCAACCACCCACCGAGTCGCACAGGACCTGCAACTACCCATCTTCACATTTATAAGCTTCCTTGTAAAATCCAGGGCCCTATGCCATGAAACTGACATTTCTTTTTCCCCTTCAAGGGGTTTCCTCTTTCAAACTGGGTTTAGTTAGTTTTAGTTTAACAACGATGTAACCTAACTTGGACTGGAGAGGCTATAAAGCCTAGAACGGTCCAACGCAGGATAGATTTAAGATCCAATATCTTAAGAGCTTTGAATAAATACGCTTTTGACTTGACTTGACCGTCGTTAACCTTTCCTGAGACCCCTTTTGGAAGCTCGTTGACAATAAGAGATAATCCATTCCAGTTGTTGGCTAAGCCGCCTCGCATATTCTTCCTCCTTTGTTGAAGGCTGGTTGGCCGCCTAGGGTTTGTGAATCGTTGTGTTATCCTATTGTTGTCTAAGAGAGTTCTACTGGTAGCTTGTTGGCAACCAGAGGAAGTGTGAATGATTGCTGTGTAGATCTGATCGGCTTTGTGGCAGCCAGATCACATTTTTGTCTGTTCTTCACTGTGGTCCGTAGTCGACTGGAGACGGTGTGTAGTACCAGCACTCGTAGTGGCGAACCGAATAATTGAGGTCCGTAGGCGGTTCGATGACTACCTGAACGTGCTTGTAAGCCCTTGTACATTGTGTAAATAATATTAGTTAGTTTTAGCTAGTAATTAAGTACTTGTTTTATTATTTATCTGTCTCTTCCAATGGTGTGGACGAATAAATATTAATTTCTCCCTAGCTGTGTGTGTTAATTCTCACCAAAGTGGTGAGTGGCGCCCGAAATCGTTTTCCAACTCCTGTTAGTTGCCTGTACCCGTATCTCTGGCCAGCTAAACCCGGGCCATTCTGGTTTCGGCCAGAAAATACGTTACAGTATCATATATGATGATGATGATCACGACGATGAAAAAAATTACAGTAGTGGACGATGGGGGAATTACGGATGTGGGGGTGAAACCGGACAGTGATATCTACTCGATGCTTTCCCCCTCGCTCAGCTGTTATGATTATGTGATAGTTTAGGCCATCTTTAGTGCTTCTTTAGTGTTCAAGGTAAGTCATGTCGAACAATTTTGTGACTTTTGATCTAATTTGTAGGGTTTATTATTTTGCTTGTCAAGGCTATCAAATAAGTGATAAGTTCTATCGATTGCTTTGCTAAAGAAGAAGTAATTGTCAAATAACTTCCAATGAGATATTTTACTACCCTAAAATTTTTGTTGTAATAATTTTTAAATGCCATTTGGGTTAATTACGGACAAGGCCCGAAACTACTTCATTAAGCAGAACCATTGCATTTAACGCAGACGAAACAGATATATTTTTTGACAATTTAAAAAAAATTATGTTAGAACACAAGTTTAACGCAAATTCCATACATAATGTCGAAGAAACTGGCATTAGTACTGTGCAACGAAATTCTAGAATTCTTGCACCAAAGGGATTGAAACAAGTTTGGGAAATGCACTTGCAGAGCGAGGTTTCTTAACAACAGTAGTAAACTGTTTCAATGCTGCAGGCACTTATGTTCCGCCATTTTTTATAATTAAACGGAAGCGAATGAATGAACTTCTTATGAGAGACAGTAACACTAATATGGTTGCTTGTATTTCTGACTCTGGATGGATAACTGAACCAATATTCGTAGAATGGCTTCAGCATTTCAAAGAATTTGCAAACCATCTGCTGTCAATCCCATTTTGTTAGTTTTCGATAATCATGAGAGCCACGTAAGTCTGAGGGCTTATGAGTTTTGCCGCAAGAACTTTAACCATGTTTTGACATTACCTAACCATACGTCTCATAGAATGTAGCCCTTGGACTTAATCTTCCATGGACCATTAAAAACTGCATACAATAGGGAATGCGAATCCCTAATGGACAACAATCCGAGGGCGAAAATTACAACATATGATGCAGTAAGGCTCTACACAAAAGCTTTTAACGGTACCACAAATATTGAGAAAGCTAAAAATGGATTCACAAGTGCTGGTATTCATCCAATAGATCACGTCGGAAACCGAAAGTAAGTTATAGTAATAGTTAATTAAATCTGAATACTTATTTACTCATTTTTGTAGAAGATGAAGTCTGGGAGGATGACCCAGATCCAGTTGGATTTATAGCAAATGTAGGATATTTTTACATTAATGGTAGTTCATTGATGGCTTCGTTTTTTGCAAATATAAAATATAACATTTTTAGACGTCCGTTTTCAATTTGGTCGGACGAACGCAAAGAACGGGAAGGTTCGGGGCGCCCCGTAGAAGTCACCACACCAGAAATGGTGGAAAAAATTCACGATATGGTAATGAATGATCGGAGAGTGAAGATACAGGAGATTGCTACAACTGTAGGCATCTCAAATGACCGCGTACATAATATTTTGCATGAACATTTACACAAGAAAAAATTAGCCGCAAGATGGGTGAAGCGTTTACTGACACCGAATCAACAATGGGAACGAGTGCATGCTTCTAAACCGAATTTAAAGCTGTTTCAACAAAATCCGGATGAATTTTCTCGTCGTTTTATAACAGCCAACGAAACATGGATTCACCTTTACCACCCGGAAACAAAAGAACAGTCGAAACAGTGGCTCCAAGCTGGAGAAAGTGCATCGAAGAACAACAAAACAGTCTCCTCGGCAGGAAAGGTTGAACAACCCCTAAAATTTCGTACTGATCATCATATATCAACAAAGGTCTTACGTTGTTTTGATTAAATTGACAAATGCCAGTGTAAATATATTCTAATAACAATTCGAAAATTTCACTCGGTGCCACTACATTAGCTTCATGTTTTTCAATTTCACAGCGGTTAACTGAGTTTGTAAATACTGCATGACACACAATATGACTAGCTGCAGACAATATTGATCAATATATTGTATTTTAAATTCTTTCCCATCACAACAACGGACAATACCCATATTTTTGAGCATTCAGAATTACCATTGACTATTTTGTTACAAAGTACTCGCTTTTCCTATACAAATTGTTTCCAGTTTTTTGAAAAGAAGTGTGTGTCCGAAGTTGCATGGTGCATTCAATTAAGTATGGCTTATACGAGGGTGGGGGTGAAAAATTTCGGACCTCACATAGGGTACTCTTGTATGCTGAAGATTCTGATGGCGTTCTATGCTTCCATCTTTCAGTGGTTTATGTTAAAAATTTGAAGTCAACAGTCCTATTAGTAATGGTTTGACGGTCCGCTGAAGTAGACGCCTCAAGCAGTTTTGTAAAAATGGAGAACGTGAAAATTCGTGCAGTGATAAAATACTTCTTTTTGAAAGGCTGTCATGATTCCGGGTTGCATGTCAGCCAAAGGTGTAGGTCCTACACTGTAGGAGATCTTCACTTTATTGACGGCCTGGACAATGCCGCAAAATAGCAACAAATCCTTGAAAGTAATTTGTTACCAAGTGTTTAAAAATTCTTTCCTGATAATAACTTTATTTTTCTACAAGAGGTGCGTGCATCGTCCCACACTGCGAAAACAACCAAAACCTGGTTCTCTGATACGAAAGTACTTTCATGGCCCTTTAGTAGTGCTAATTTAAATGTGATTGAAATCCTTTGGTATTAACGGCATGCTTCCGCCAGCGTTTCCGACTACCAGAATGAACAGCACAGAGTACATATACGTACCTCAGCACCGTTTACTACCGTTCTTGCATGAAAGTGCTGATATTGAATGTACGTTTCAACAAGACTCAACATAGGAACTACAGCGCAAAAGAAAATTTATAACGGTCTCTCCATCCAAACAACACAAAATATTAAAAAAAAAACATGAGTTATCGTTTCACAGTACAGACAAAATCATTTTTAATACCGTCAGCTGGCATGTATCCCTCTGAGATTTACTGATTTGTCATGAACTGTATTCCCTATTTATTAGTTACCTTCTTAATAACTTAATGTTGGACAAGGCTATGTACAGCAAACGGTTACAGATATGCATTGGCATGGTAAATGAGTTTACAGCACCGCGTTCATGATATACCTCCTGGTCAAGGGGTTGTGCATTTTTACGACAAACAATTAGTATTCTGGGTTGTAAGAGTGTTATTAGGTAAACATCTTCCTGAATCTCTGCAATCACCATTGATTATGCCTGATGACAACGAAAAATACAATGTTTATTGAGATCATCGACCTTTGCGCCTGTATGCACATTATAGGCGCATCCTGGCCCGTAAGCGACATGTAAACTTGATCCTGTAGTTGGTCGTAGAACTGGTTTTCGTTATGTTCCAACAGTGATTCCCATTGCCAAGTACATTGTATCATGCATTATGAGAGTATCATTATACTAAGCGATTAGAGTGGTTATATAATAGTTCCCATAATTTCCATTCGATGTATTTTCTTGCTATTTGAATGCGTATATGGATTCAACCAAGAAGCCGTCTGCTATAAGTAATTTATAATATTTCGATAAGTGCATAGATTACAATATCTCCTTCAACCAAGGAGCCGTCTGCTTCTGCGTTCGAGAAGTTGGAGACCCTTAGTTAAGTCTTTGGGATGGACAACGAACAACGCAAGTGTGCAAGATTTCTTGGTTATATGGAAAGTCTGCTTAGTACCCTAACACAAGTGGTAAAAAGATCTTTGTGGAGGACACGCTTGTCTTTGTCGATTCGCTGACAAAGAGTATTATAATGTGACGTTCGTGTTCTTCATGTGTTTTCACTTTTTTTTAAATTACACTTGACCTCTCGTGAGTAAGTTTCAAAATTTTGAGAGTTAGTGATAAGGGTTTGCAAAATGTGTTTTAATATTTGATTAATTTGCTGAATATGGGATTGGTACTGTAAGTTTGTAGAGGTTGATAATTTCGTTGAGTGGCTGCTCTACAGAACCATCTACGGATGCTACCAATGAAGTGCAATGCGCGTTTTTGTCTAAAGCTTTGGTGCGAAGTCCGAGCTTCGTAGATCTGTGTCCATTCTTGTTTAAGAGAATTAAAACTTTCCTGTTGCACTGGTGTTTTCGTAGTGATAAAAAGTGTAAGGGTCTAGTGTGTGTTCGGTCTGTCGTGGATGTTTTCCGAAATAAAAATTAATTTCATTCAAGAAAGTTCCGTTACAGTCAAATGGGTCAATAGAAATATTTTATGCGATATTATTAGATACTCTGTTACCATAATGATGATCCTGGCAAACCGATATTGAGTTGTTTTCCTTTTGTTATTAACTCATATAATAGAAGTAAATTCTTATGCAGAGGGTTATACAGGATGCTGCAAGCAATGGTGTAGTCAGGAAAGTACAAGAGCAAACGAAATGGCAATCGCTCATACATACATTGTAGCGAGACAAAAGCACGACGAGGCTCCCTACTTACTGTTTATTCCCCTACCAGGCCAGCCGTTGCATTAGTCAGTTATATGTAATAATATTAGTACTCTTTATGCAATCGAAGGTAGATGTTATAATGCACAGACTGGCAACATAACTAATATTGAAGGTCATTGTTAACCCAGAGCAAAACAAGGGAGCGCCAGCATAGAACATGCGAGTACCAGTGACACCTCTAGTTCTCTTCATGCATGAATTGCTTTGCTTGTTTATAAAAGCATGTGGAGATGTCACTTTTGAAAATTAGCTTTAAATGTTCAAAATTTGGAATTAAGTTAATTAATTCAATATAAGCAATAATTTTGTTTGATTATTAGTCCCCATACCCAATATGTTGCTGTTTATAATTGTTTGTTTATCTTTGTTATTTTTTAATGCTCACCTAAAGTTCTTTGACGAAGCGTACAAATGAAATGAAAACTGGCCATTTCTAAAGGCTCAACGTGGGCCCCTTTTCCAGGTATAACAGTATTTTCCTTTCTTTTTTAATCGTAGTCAAAACTCGAAAATAAATAATGTATAGTCCGTCTTAAATTTGATAAACCACTTGTTTCAATAATATATCCAAATTTTTCTTTGTGTTTTTTGTAATATTTTATTTCCTATATTTATTTTAGGATGGATAGTTAACAACTATTGGAGCAATGAAGGCGATCTGGCTTACTGTCCGGCAGAAAGGATTCAACGAGCTACGCACCAGGAATTTAAACCAAGACCCCCTCGAGAATCTGTTTGGAGCAATGTGGATGTGGCTGCCACAACAGCTCCACAGTCCACCAATTTACAAGTTTCCTGAAGATTCAGATCATGAAAAGCCTTCTTCGCGAGAAGTTGCATGGAACGAATTTCCAAGAATATGATTTTGAATAATTAAGTCATTTGCAAACTTTTTTGATCTGATATCAGGCGAGGAAAAATAATTTGTCTACAACAACGTCAGAAGAAAAAGATCGTGAAGAACCAGTTCGAAGCACTTCCAGACCAGATCTTCACCAAAGGAAGGTTATGCTATCAGTTTGGTGGGACTTCAAAGGCGCTGTGTATTTTCACGTGCTTCCACGGAACCAAATCATCAATTCGGACGTGTACTGTCGTTAATGTGACTAATTAAATAACGCCATCAAACAGAAGCGTCCGGAATTGATCATTCGCAAAGGAGTTGTGTTTCATAATGATGACGCTAAACCACATACAAGTTTGGTCACTCGTCAAAAATTATTGCATCCACCATATTCGCCAGACCTGGCACCATCAGAATACAATTTGTTTCATTCTTTGCAAAACGCCTTGAATGGTATCATAAAACCTTTACTGCCAATGAGGCTATCAAATCAATTTTGCAAGGATTTTTTGCTGCAAAGGACAAGAATTTGTTTTGAGTGCGGGATCACGCAGTTGCCTGAAAGATGGCAAAAGGTAATCAAACAAAATGGACAATATATTGTTTGATAAAGTGTTTGTTTCCAATGAAAAATTTGCCTTTCATTTATGCGGAAAAAACGCCATGACTTTTTGGACAAAATTGTATACGACGGATTACAAAATTTAGCAGGATTCATTTATAAAAAAATTATTGCTACCAGCAACAACAATAATTTTACATGGGTAGATCATCTCAACGAGACTGGTCTTACAAAACCATCCGAACAGTTTGTAGCCGAGCTACACTAACTAAAAACAATTCTTTTTATATACTTATGTCAATGAAAATAGTTCATGTACATATTTAAAAAGATTATTTGAAAAATTTATTGGTAACAGCTCGAAGCACAAACTTAACGGTTGAAGTGAAAACACTTTTTTTGGGATGAAAGATGGTTTGTTGTGGATCATATCCATTTTCCAATTGTGATGGAAAATCGTCATTATTGGCTTTTAAGGCACTAGGGGAAGCTTATTGTTTCCCCTAGTGAAAGATCAAATACTTTATTATGTACTTCTTGAAGAGTTTTGTATGAGAGTCATACAGGATGTTGCAAGCAATGGTGTGGTCAGACAAACACAGGAGAAAAAGAAATGGCAATCGCTCATCCATGGAGTGGAGCATCCCGACTCTCCTTCTAGCATTTCCCCCTGCTAGCATGTGTACGATAACTACATTGTCCCACTATCGTCCACAACATTCGAAGGGGGGACGGGGGACGGGGAACACTCGTCGTGCTTTTAACTCGCTCCCAGTCATGAATGAACGATTGCCATTTCTTTTCCTCTTACGCTACGGCATACAACAACGCCATTGCTTCCAACAACGTGTATATCAATTGGTCACGGTTTGCGGGAGGAACTTCAACAGCGTTGTAAAAACATTACTGTTATCCAAACATTTTCAAATTTGTGCGAACATTGTTTGAAAAAAAAACTCTAAATATAATAAAATGGATTGGTCGTTAAGCATTGAAATGCAAAATGCCAGATCATTTGACAAAGTTTATGATTTTGAGACCCCTTAAAAGTAAACCTTGGTATAATAAGTAGACTAGTAAGGTTGTCGTGTGGTTGATTTTTTGGTCGTTTGTTGTATTTTCGCCAATGCTTCCTTCGTTCGCCATTATTGTGTTATGTTGATTGATCTGGGTTACGTTGAATGATTTACTAAATTACACTACATAGTCTTGAGGAAGTGGAGATTTTCTACGAAACGATGACATTTGTTTGAAAGTAATTTTTATGTGAATTAATTTCAATATACTGATATTAGTCCATATAACCTGGTATAATAATTTGTTCGTATTCTAAATTTATTAATTGGACGTTAAATTATGGATATTACTAGTATTATTTGATTTCATTGAAGTATTATGTTTTTATAGAAGTTACCTGGACAGATTTATATATTGAATACATCAATACATCAGTCAGACACACTTAGTTAACAGCACAGCTAATAAGTATTAGCAGACTAATGTACGTATACAACACGTATCATGTCCTTGTGTATAATAGCAACTGAAATTAATTCATTTGTTGATTTTCTCGCGATAAAAATTTATTATACATACGGTACGTCCGTTTTATTAATCCATATTTACAAATTATAAGGGCGTCATTCGACAGTTTGTATCGAAGCGCCACGGTCAGTTACGGCGCTCCTACATCCAACAAAAACTTAATTAAGAAAAAACTTGACTTACCTTTCTTTTGGCGAGAGAAATGTTACGTTAATACAGATTCTGAAAAAAAAAACAATTATTACATCATCTTCATATAAATCACAGAACTGTTATTAATGAAATTGGCAAAAAGCGCCGTTTAACTCAAGCGCTAACCTTAACTGTAACCACAACCCCTTCTCTACTACGAGCCCTAACAACTAAATGTTCGGACAAGTACAGATTTGTAATAAAAGCCTTTACCAAATATGTAGA
>JAZBHA010001928.1:0-12602 GCA_037464855.1 Iselma pallidipennis | reverse complement strand
GTCGGCTAAAATCGACATAAAATGATGATGTAATAAATTGTCCATACTGCCTGATAAAATTTCTTTCAATCCTGTATTTATGTTTGTATTTAAATATGAACCCTAGATATGCGAATCACGTGTAGTTTCAAAGCCACGTCAGCTATTGGCTGTGCATTGACATATAATATTTACCTATGTATAAGAGGTGAAGGCTGAAGTGGCAAGTAAATGTGTACGTTTATGGAATCAAAGAACATGTCAACTCAACGGTTTACTGCCCATGAATACTACTAAATAGTAGAAACGGTGGAGCCATACTACAGGCCTTAAAATATTGCTTTGCCGTGGCACGCTAGACTTCCTAGCGAACCACAAGCTGCGAAAAAGCTTACAGATACATTAGTGGGCTGACCCATTAACATACAAATGCTTTGACTGGATTTTCTCGACTATATTCATTTATGTTTGTGATCATATTGAAAGTCAAGGAACTACCCCCTATACCATTAATTATTGATCTAGCTTCCTGTGGACAGGACATGTCCTTTGTGTTTTTGCTTTCCATATATCTCACAATCAGTTAATTCCTGATGCACTTGAACGAGTTTTACAGTGTTTCTTAGACCCTTTGATGACGAACGCAGCAGTGAATGTTGCAGCCCTTTGAACCTCGTTTGAAACTGTTCAAGGTGCCAGGAGTATTTCTTGAGGTTCAGTCAATTCTTTATGTAGCTGTTAACGAACCGTAGACCGCTTTGTAGAATTGTGGATGACGAATCTAGTAATAAAAATCAAAATTCGACAGCCCTTGTGATTCTTCAATTATTGGTTTTCAATGTTGCATGTAAAACGGTCGAAGCACCGGAAAAATTTCTTATATTTTTGGCAATTCTTTACCTATTTGAGCGAATCTTAGGCTGCTGCATCGAAGCTTAGATGACAAGTCTAGTCGTGAGAATCCCAATGCTTCCATAATTCGTCATTTAACCTATTTTTGGAGCTTCGTTTAAAATGATAGAGGCGCCGCAAAGATTTCCTTCATTTTTAGTCCTTTTGCCTATATACACCCGCTATTACCTATCTTTAAGATTTTTGTTTGGCCAAATGAAATAAAAATGAATTTTAGCTGAAGCTAATAAAGTATAAGGTGATTCAGAGTGTTATATTAATTCTTTCGAAGACGTATCTCTTGTAAAAGTTATATTGCTAATATTATTTTTGTAAATCAAGGAACCAAACTAGTAAGCATGTAGGAGTATTTCATAACATCTACCGCAGTAAAAACTGTCCTGAATTAATTTTTATTTATTTCAATCTGAACGATGAAGATTCTGTAAAGAATGTGTATTCTATCCTATAATATTGAAAAATATTCCCAATTACCTGGAAATTTTCACGTTACTGTAACAGGTTCCTGAATGATCATTCTGTAAGAATTCTATCAATGAAAGTATCTATTTTTATTAACAAAATTTCTTAATTACTCCACAAGTACCTCAAGTAAAATTCAGTTATAACGAATTCCACGAGACCCCAAAAACTTGTTCGTTATAACCGTTATTGGTCATATCCGTGTAAAAATCATGCATTAATGCAATAATCACTTTAAATGATTACAAACAAGAATTAGGTTTTTTCTCAGAAACGGGTAAAATTTTACGTTTACTGCTCGATATTCTCAACAACAGACCATCTAATGAAACGGAAGGCATAAAAATACCCTACCCCGTTTATGACGGATCACTCTCCTCCAGTCTAAGCGAGCATTTTTAATAGACACGTGAATGTATCTGTCGAGAATCGAACGCAATAAATTCAACATCACAGAATATTTATATTTTTGTTAAGAATCAAGGTGAATAATACCAATTATTCCTCAACAAACATTTATTTTCAAAACATTTAAAACAGAAGTGCATATAGGATGTCCCACTGTAAAGTACTTAGCTTGTCCGGTTATTAACATGAAAATCTAAAAAATGAGAGCAGTTAGAAGAGACAAAAAAAAGGATGCCTCTCCGAACCCAGGCCTCAAGTAGCCCATGGCGAATAAACTCATGGTGAATGAAAATCCGAAACTACGGCAGATACTTTTCACTAGAACAGTCGTGTACATTGTACATATATCTACCTATTTTAAGTAAGACAATCATATTTAATGCCGAATTAATATCATTGTGGATTTTTGCCTAATTCATTGAACAGATAGCGTCCAGACATCAAAGTGTCAACGAACAACTAGAATATTTGCCGATTGTGTGTCGTGATATTTCATAAATTCAATAAAATTTTGTTAATCACCACTTACAGCAGCTTAAGAGATAATGCGATTCAAAAAACCGCGCAATCAGTTGCTTCCTCTATTTTTCTACATTTATCACTTGTCAATCATCTGGCATTGCCTCTTCGGCAAAATTCTTGAAACAACTGCGAAAATTGTGTGTGTGTGTGTGTCAGTGTGCTTAGCTAAATAAATGCCAGCATTCTGTTTGACCACGTGCAACATTATTACATTACAATAGATCAAATTACAATCAACTAAATTGTAATTATAGCTATCATGCGATTAGAGTTCAACATATCTTATTTTTTCCCATTCAACTGGAATATTTGAAAGAAGAAAATCGTGACGGATAGACAGAATTGAAACATCTAGAACATGTAAGAATTAATCAACTACGCATCCATGTAAAGATATGTCTAAACTACAGAATACCCAATTTACTGTATTTCGTTAGTTCAGAGATACATTCTTCTATATCAAATACCTTTATGAAAAATTGATAGTCGATAATTAGGAGACCAGGTGCTTCAACAACAATTGATTTTAACGTATTCGTTAGAAAAATTAAGTAAATCTATCGGTTACTTAAATTCATGCCAGCCCAGTTTAAATTCATTAAATTTGTAAAAATTAATTCAGACTACAATTATCGTTTATAGTTTTAAATTATAAATTTTATTAATTTACCTCATTCTGAAGCCTTTGTCCCATATAGATAGCAAGACAAGTAACAGCCAGAAAACAAATCGATGTGCCAGCGAGACGTCCAGAGCTGATTAGTTTAACACCCTTGAAAATGACAGATTTTAAACATTACAACCCACTTACAGGAGAAATGTAAAATTACCGCTGCTATATTAAAAGAGACACTAAGATATGCAAGGGCTCCTGTAATTATAATAGAAATCATTGATATCAATATTAATTCATTTAACTCCTTTTGTGACCTGAAGATCAAGATATTCGAACAAATATAAAACAGTATAGGTAGTAACTAAGGAGTGGACATGTACTTCCTGTGAGAAATGATACAGTGAAGTTTCGACTCTCATACACGATAAATTATCTGATATAAGCTGTACTGCGGAAACCTAGAACCGTATAATTTTTGATAAAGTGTCAGAGCCAATAGGAATCGCACCTTTATAAACCACCTGACCTCATTAGAGCATCATTTTGGCGGCTGGCAATCAGTTGATTGATGTACGATTGCGCTATCACAACCTCACCTTCTTTATCGCGGAAATCACGCGAATAGCAAAGTCTCTAACAATCGAAAAAGGTGGAAGAGGCTCCTTATAACGTAAAACAAGCTTTCTGGGCAATTTAGTGTTTCATTTTTTACGGGTATCTAGCGTTAACCTTAGTTTTAGGGAATCTACTTCAAAAACTATCAATTATTAGGCATCATTTCTTAGATGAAGTGAATATCCGCTCCTTATCAATAACATTCTAGTATACTTTTTGATATTTATATCCATTTCGATACAGATTTTAAGTTTCTCTGATAAGCCTTTTTGAAAATCAATATCTCTTATCATCACCTCCAGACCGTATTTCGGATATATCTTGGAGAAGTTCATTAACAACATGTATACGTAGCTGTTGAAATAAAATAACGTATGCAAACACATAAATACCACAAATCATCATTGTTATTGCTGGTAAAAGACTTAAATAATATAAAACAGATAAGAAATCAACTAAAATTCCAATTTTTCGAAATAAATATATCGCATAATAAATTTTATCACTTTGACCCATTATTGGCCAAAAAGATATTACTGTTATATAGGAAAGTAATGTAACTACTGCAATGAATATTTGACTGATTTTAATTTGTTTTGATAACGATTGCCAAATAGTAGGATTATGATCTTCTGGTGGCCATGAATTGAAAAAAATATCATCGTCTATGAGTTTAATTACAGGCTTCTCGAGAGTGAGAAACATTATTGTTTGAACTTGACTCTGCAAAAAAACTTGTTAGTAAAAATATTCTGTTAGAACAAGAAAACGTAATAAAATTAACCGAAATTAGTACAAATATCATTGGTCCATACTGAATCATTAAATTAGAATTAAATGTAACGACCACTTCAGCAAAGAAAGTCGTCGTTATAATGAAATGAAAAAAAAACGTCAGGCGCAATAGAGTTTTCACTATTCGTGTTCTAAAAATTTTTTCATAAAATATGAGACGTGGGCAATAAAATGGATCATCAGTTTCTAAAATATATAAATTTCGTTAGTTAAACAGAAAATAGAGTTCTTTAAAATGTAACTTTGAAAGTTCCTAGATTTTTTGAATTCCATCTTCACTCACTAAGAAAATTTACTCGACTGAGCTAACAGAACTGATGCTGCCTTTTATATTGAAAAGCAAAATGCTTAACATAAATATTAAAGAAACATATTAATATAATGATGTCCATTGTTATCCATTTCTCATACGAGCAGAAACTACAAGAAAAGGATTCTCATTAATTAAATCAACTGTGGCTTCAAAGCCACGTCATCTATTTTTTGACCATGGACATTTGGCCTCGGTAAGTCCTGAGTTGATGAACAAATTTTGGTGCTTATGGGAGTAGGTGAAAATGTGAAAAAGTCATTCTCCATACTTACTTGTGGCAATTATTTGTTGCATATTCTATGAAATGCAGTACAATAGTTATTTGTGTAACAAGTGCGAAAAGTATCTATTTGTCGCACGAGGCGTGGAAACCACGCCGAAGGTGACACTAGTTATTTGTGTAATAAGAATAATTATTGAGGGAATTTACTTTGACTGAATGTTATTACATTAGCGATGAAAATTTGACACGCCATCTATTGATTATCCATTAGCAGTTTTTCCAAATATACATAAATTATAAATACAACGTGTCTCTAGGATGACAAACGGTATACAAAAGACCTCGAATGAATAATCAATAGATGTCACCTCACATTTTCATCGTGAATTCTCGTTACCTCCAATTTTTACGGTAGGCTAAGAACAGGTGTGAAAAATTTCCTGCCGAACACGGTTGGTCTGAATAGTTGCATTATAAGTATAGTGGGTAAACCGCAACCTTCAAAAGTGAGCACACACCATTGTAAATCAAGTGTAGCCTCAAAGCCACGTATGAATAGAAACTACAAGAAAAAAGTTCTCATTAATTTTATTGATAATGAACCCAAATCATTTCTGTATTTATGTTTGTCGTTCAATATGAAACCTACATATGTGAATCACATGTAGCTTCAAAGCCACGTCAGCTATTGGCTGGCCATTAACCTATAAAATTTATAAGAGGAGGAGGCTAAGGTGGCAAGTAAATGTGTTTGCCTGTGAAATCAAGGAACACATCAAGTCATTCCGCATGCTTTTCTGTGGCAAATATGTGTTGCATTTTCTATAAAATGTAACACAATCATAACGGTTTTCTCGCTACAAGTATTCCTACTAGAAACAGTGGAGCCATATTACAAGCCTTAAAATATTGCTTTGCACGTGGGAAGCTAGACTTCTCAGTGAACCTCAAGCTGCGACATAGCTTGCAGATACATTCGTGGGCTCACCCATACAAACTCGTTTGCGCTATGCAGATATGGATTTTCTCGACTATATGTATTTATGTTTGTGATCATATTGGAAATCAAGAAACTACCCCCTATAACATTAATTATATTATTAATCCAACTTCCTGTGCCCTTGATTTTTGCTTTCCATATGCTATTCAATTACTATAAATACTTTAACTATTTAATTGAAAATGAAGGTAATGAAGGATACTACACTGAAGGAGGCCTTTATATAATAGAATTGAACGGTAGCTATCAAATTAGTACACTGACAAGAATAACAATAAAAATTGGCAATTTACGATATAATAGAAACATAAAACGGATGTTCTAGAAAAAGATGTAACAATTTAATTAAATTAAAGGTATGAATAACTATACGGAGATTAGCTTTACAGTAAAGGTAGTCCGTACGTAAAGGCTGTATTTACCAGCTGCATTTTGATTGCAGTGATTGTACTACACGTTATATTACCACATTACAACACTTTTTTCTTATATCTCAGTTATTTCTTGATGCACTTAAACAAGTTTAACAGTGTTTGTTAGACCCTTTCATGACAAACCCAGCAGTGAAGGCACAGCTCTTTGAACCCCGTATGAAACTGTTGGAGACGCCAGGACAATTTCTTACGCTTCAGTCAACTCTATGTGTTCGTATGAACCTTAGACCGCTTTGTAGAGCTTTAGATGACAAATCTAGTAATAAAAACCACAGTTCGACAGTCCTTGTGATTCTTCAATTATATATTAGTTTCTAAATTTTCCATGTAAAATGGTGGATGCGCCGGGAACGTTTCTTATAGTATATTTTAGACAATTCTTTACATATTGAAACAAATCTTGGGCCACTGTGTCGAAGTTTAGTTGACAAGTCTAGTCGTGAGTATCTCAATACGATAGCTTTCGTGATTAGTCAATTATCCTACTTTTAGCGTTTCGTGTAAACTGAGAGAGGCACCTGATTGATTTCCTCCTTTTTAAGTCACTTCCCTTGCATATACACCCGCTAAAATAAATTTTAACCGAAGCTAATAAAGTGAAAGATGAATCAAAATCAATTCTTTCGAAGATAAGTGCCACCAATCTACATGTGTATCTATGTATGTATATGATCGATCATATTGGAAATCAAGAAACTACTCTAGCGTCCTTGATTTTCCCCTCCCATATATTCAATATCACAAATATCTGAACAAATCAATTGGAAGAAAAAGGTAATCAACGATACTACACTGGAAGTGAACCTACATAATATAACAGAACGGTAATTATCAAATAAGTAAATTGGGGAAAACAGCAATAAAAGTTGGTGAATGGAAATTTACGATATACTAGAAACGGAAAACGTAAAATGTATAATGTATAACCTAGCTTTACAGTGTTCTTTAGAGGCTTCGATGACCAACCCAGTAGTGAAAGTCACTGTTAAACAGTTAGCCCATCAAGTATTCACCTTTGAAATTCCGTACGGAAATGGTGGAGGCGCCGGGAGAGTATTTTATTTAGTCTTACAGCGCTTTGGTGAAATTCTGATGACGAATTTGTCGTTAAAAACCACCAATCGATAGCTTTCATAGTTTTTTGATTATTTATTTGTGAAGCTTCGTTCGAAAGTGGTTGAGGCCCAAGAAGAAGTTGTTTGTAGAGTTGTATATGGCGAAACTAGCAGTGAAAAGTCCAACTTGACAGCCTTTGCAAATGGCGAAGGCACAAAATTTATAGAATTTAGGGTTAACGTTCACCGTAACGTGTTGTAACATTTTGCCTTAAAACGTAACTTGCAACAAATTATACTAATGATAGTGATAACTAATGGGCGAAGTCTTTTAGTTTTACCTGTCAAACAGTTCAATGGTGCGGTCACTTCGAATTTTTTAAATTGTAGCAATTAATTTACGAATCTCTATCATCCTGTACTTTGTCTGAGCTTACAAATACAATGTAAATGATTATATATTATTTTTTGATTATGTACGAATTCGGATGCTTTCATTCAAATTATCTAATTTATAAATAAATAAAACCACGAAGTCAGCTCCACAAACACTTTCTTATTAAAATAAAATAAATTCAAAAATCAGATTACAGCTGTTTCGGCCTATATATATATCCTAAAATGAGATAATACAAAGTTAACAAAGCAAATAGGGATTTTTGGACAATCTTAATAAAGGTCAAACATTAAAAAATTAATTAAAAAACACATTTTAAATATAAGCTTAAATGTGAAGCATGGTAGAAATTTTGATAAATTAACCAAAAAATCATCCCCCAAAAGACATCAAAACGAAATTTCACATCTGAAGAACCGAATATTTAAACTAAATCAACATATTGAATTGAAATGAAAAACTTTTTATAACAAATTTATCTGGTGCCTTGCCCACATTTGGGGAAATAGATTTATACGGAACCGCAATGACTAAAGGTGAAATTTTTTTATAAAAATAGTAGGTTTTTGGAAGTGAAAGAGAGGAAAGGAAGGGGCGCTGGCAGAAAGAGAGACCGAGAGAGGGGCCAAAAATTGCAAATCTAGTATCATTGGATCGATTTTATCAAAGAAATTAAATTGGAAAGTTTTCCTATCGTTCAAAACAGAGAGACTAGAAAAACGATCCAAAGAATGTATATAAAACTTATAAAAGATATATTGTTAAAATATTACTTGAATTTAATGCGAAAATCAATCCAACTGACATAGTTATTAACACATTTTTTTAGCTAACATTAAGTTAGTTAAAGACAGATCTTGATTGGGTAACGAAGAGGTTTAAAAAATCAAGGAACTTTACTAGTAAGAGTGTATTTAATATCGTCTGTTCCAGTAAAAACTGACTAAAATTAATTTTTATTCGTTTCAATCTGAAACGACAAAGATTCTGCAAAAAATTCCGTTTTTTATCCCACAATATTGAAAAATATCCTTGATTACTGGCACGGTGTACAACATAATAGGTGTAGGCACGGCAGTTCAAATCGTGATCCGAAACACTCACACCGAGTGTGCGAGAGAGACGGACAATGGAGACCTGATGCTCTCACTTCTACACGTTCGTTTAGATGGGTTTTCGCGCATAAGTTATTTTTTATTGTATTTTATTTTGATAAAGTGCTACTTTTTGCGGAAATTTTTTAATGTAATTCGTCAGGCAGATTGTATCCATGATCATCCTACACCTATTATATTATACACCGTGATTACTGGGGAATTTTCACTGCAACAGGTGTCTGGATGATCATTCTGTTAGAATGTTAAGAAACTAATTTTGTGTATAAATAAATATCTGCCAATAAAAATTTTTATTTTTCATTAACAAAATTTCTTAGTTGTCCCACAAATACAGTGAAACTCGGTTACAACAAATTCGACGGGACCCTAAAAATTGGTTCTTATAAAAGCTGGCTAATTCAATTTGTATTATGCATTATCATTCATATTCTGTTAGTGATTCTAAAAACTTAAATACAATTAAGATGTTCAACGCTGTGTAAATAAAGGCTGTTCATCAATATACATTGAAGTTAATTATTTGGTCCACCTCGTATACAACAGTTACATTTTAAGAATTAAAATTATTATTAAAGTGACTTTAAGTCAAGTCAAAGTTGACTATAGGAATGGCCCATTGTCATATTAAATACAATAAGCAATACAATCAAACAGTTAAAATAGTTATTTGACCGTAAAACACACTTACGACCCGAGGTGCATATATACAGGCTAAAAATAATTTAAATAATTCACAATTTTAGAATTGTTTGACATTTAATTTCCATATACTTGTAAAATCAACTGTGATTGCTTCATTACCATGGCAATTTGAAAAAACAGTGCTCCAATGTTCATTACAGCTACAGCCCCATTTTTAGCGCTGTAATGAAATCGTTACTCGGACGGTAAATGTCACTTACTACCATAATAACAGGTCAATAATCGCCTACTTACGAGGCCTTGGTAGAAAAAAGTCATTTTAAACACTAGGTTGCGTCTGCTAGAACTTTAATTGAAAATTCAACTAATAGACGTACTTAAATCCTTAATCAATAAGAAAAAATAATTAAAATTTAAAGAATACGGGCCAGTTCTTTCTGTCTATCTGGATACCTACATAGGGCCTAAGAAATATAAGGTAAACAATGTATAGTTTTCGAAGCAAACACTGTTTGAGTAAAGGTTTTACCTACTTTCGGCCATGAAGCAGGCCGCTCCTCCTCCATACAGTGCTTGTTCTAGCACACCGTTTTGCTTGAAACCATTCTACTTAACAATACTGCAAGTGCAAGAATAATACGAAATTCATCATTCCTCAAGAACCATTTATTTTCAAAACATTTAAAATTGAAGTGCGTATAGAATGTCCCATAGTAAAATACTTAGCTTGTCCGACTATTCACATGAATGTTAAAGAAATAAGCGCAGTTAGGAAAGATGAAAAGAAGGACGGAATTATGTGCTTCTCTGAACGCAGACCTCAGCAGACTCATGCCGATTAATTATTAAATAAATAAACTTATTGCAAATGAAAATCTGAGACTAAGGTAGGTACTTTTCACTGGGACAGTCGTGTACATATATCTACAATTGGGACAATTCACCGAGGCGAGAGCCACAGATCCACGTCCGGACAGACTACCGGTTCCGTCTACCAAGAAATTTGAGTGATAATATACAGTATTATAGTACAGTACTACTGCATAGGTGTTACTCAAGTATCTTTTATTTGTTAAAGCTGGACAAAAACATACGCCCGTTCTTTGTTAGTACATTCCCAGCTGTGTGAACTCTCGCCTTGGTGAATCATCGCAACTGTACTAATTGTTGGTGTTTTAGTCACATTTAATGCCGAATTCACATTTTTGCCTAATTCATGGAACAGATAGCGTCCAGATAGCCACACATCAAATGTATAAAAGGAAAATATCGACTTTAGATTAAAAAAATCCAATTCAGGACTTTAGATGTCTGCTGACTACACAAGGTGTGAATGAACAACTGGAGTATTTTCCGAGTAGGTATGTATCATAGCGGTTCCATGAGTTTAACAAAATTTTATTAATTATCGCTTATATCAGAATAAGTTAGGATTTTTAACAATTTCGGGTCATGAAATGGTGCGTTATAAAAAAAACGCGCAGTCAGTTGCTTCTTCTCTCTTTCAAAAATTGTCACTTGTCAGCAACCTGTCATTGTCTCTTCTGCCAAATTCTTGGAACAACTCCGTACATTATGTAAGCGTATTAATTGTTCATTGAAAGCGAAAGCTTTTAGCAAAGGTGCGCAATGGAGTTATGGTGGAAGTGAAAGTTGGTGCCTTCAGAATTTGAAACCAATAGTGACGTGTTCACTCCGCTATTGTAGCCAAAAACACGAATTCCGTCTACGAAACTATACGACCATATTGAAAATATGTCCCAGTTTGGTTTGTCCTACGACGGACGGACAATATCTAAATAACTGCCAGCATTCTGTTTGACATTATTACATTAAAAAAAATTTGGTCCTTAATTTCATTTTTTACCTATTAAGTATGATATTATTTGACACTGGTGACTAATTTTTTACGAAAAATTACTAGCACTTTGAAATATTTTGAGTCTTATATCCGGCGTTGTGATTCTTATAAGTGGCGAAATTACTACAGTGAAACATACATTTGAATCCGTTCCATCAAATTTGATTCCTATAACCGTCTGAGTCTTATAAGCGGCGGCTACTGTATCTCTAAACTACAAAATGCTCAATTTACTGTACTTTAGAGATACATTCTTCTAAATCAAATACCTTTATGCAAAATTGATGTTCGATAATTAAGAGACCGGGTGCCTCAACAATAATTGATTTTAATGTATTCGTTAAAAAAATCACGTAAGTTTTCCTGTTACCCAAGCTCATGCAAGTCCAGTTTAAATTCATTAAATTTGTAAAAATTAATTCAGACTACAATTATTCATTCCCTAAATATTTATAATTTCAATTTTCAAATTTTATTATATTACCTCATCTGAAAGTCTTTGTCCCATATAAATAGCCATGTAACTACCAACCAGAAAACAAATAGATGTGCCAGCAAGACGTCCGTAGCTTACTAGTTTAACACCCTTGAAAATAATAAATTTTAAGAATTGCTACTCACTTTTATGTGAGATTTAAGTTTACCGTTGCTATATTAAAAGAGATACTAAGATATGCAAGAACTGCTGCAATGATGAGAAAAATCATTGATATCAATATTAATCCATTAAACTCTTTTTGTGACCTGAAGACAAAGATATTTCAACAAATACAAGAGAGTGTGATAACTAAGAAGTGATATTTACTTCCTGTAAGGAATGATATAGTAATGAGTTTAAGCAATTCGCCGATATGCCTCTAACACACAATAAATGGTTTGATACTAAAATCTATATATAAATAAGGCAGAGACGAAACAGTTAAGAACAATTTTCTCCTTTGTTTGTTAACCGATTTTCTTCATTTTTTTTGTTTAGAAGCTGTTGACGAGCTTTAGTGTTATCAATAAGAAAATGTTGGAAAAAGTTAGTTTTTTTCTTGGAAATGGTAAACCAAAAGATTGGCAATTTAAATTGTAAACAAATCAAATGTGTTTATGTCAAATGTCAAAATTATGTTAAATGTCATAATTAAATCAAATGTCAAATTAAATAAGTTTGTCAAAAAAAATCAGATAAAAATAATAAGAGGAAGAGAGAGAGATAAAGAAAGAGAGAGAGAGAGAGAGAGAGAGAGAGAAATAAATAAAGC
>JAZBHA010001927.1:0-12618 GCA_037464855.1 Iselma pallidipennis | reverse complement strand
CTTTGGGGGTTCTTTGTAGAAAAAGTTTTATTACTTAATGAGTTTCACAAAAGTTTGCCATCGACTATAACTCTATTACGTTCGACGAGTCAGAAGTGCGAATAAAGGAGTAAACACATCACAGCGTAACGTATCCAGCCCGGCGCGTAGCGTATCAGGCCGGTTAGGACTCTCTTATGGACTTGTGTACTAGTGCGCACACCAGCACGTACCGGCTCCGAACAGACATTTCCCATAAGACACATGCATTCTGTTTGGTCGGTGTCGGTACGTGCTGGATACGTTACGCTGTGATGTGTTTACTCCTTAAACATCATTAGCACCAACATATTTCTCCAGTTTCTATCTGACCCTATTCACTCCAACGTCATATGGCCTAGTTGCTCCTAAAGCCTTGTACCAATATGGGACAATCGTCCCAAACCCAGATATCCTGAAAAAGAATTACTACCGAATCAATCACATGATTCCTGGCGTACGATACATATATCCAGAAACATGTGGATAACAAACCGTATTTATTATTTATTAGAGAAAATATTATAGCGAACTGGCGTCGTCTGTACTTTTGATCTGATCTCAATATATGTATTTATTGTTAGTAGCAAAAATTGCTCTATTATGAAATCGGGAGGGTCGTGGTTTACGCCTGCTTGGCGGGTTGATATGACAACGTCGCTAATGTAAGCTACAATTAGACCTCTGCCACGCTTACACGTTTGTCGTTGCTTATGTCATTTATATCTAGTCAACTCTTGTCTAATACACAGCACATAAAGCAACATTTCAAATGTTAGAAAAAGATAGATTTATGATATTCGTGAAATAGTTGTGTATTATAGTTTCATCAAATGTAATTTATCTTTTGATCTACACCTATGTATATTTTTTTGTATTATCTTTATTGTATTATAGTTATTTAATTTAATAGAAAGTAGTGTAAAATGGATTTCCAGCTGTAATGGTCTCTAGTCTATGGTGTTATTTGTATCTTTTTTATTGTATTTGTATGTGACTGGTGTAAGTAAAAACATTCCAATTTTCTGTGATAATAAACGAACAAGTGTCAATCGTGTGCCGGGCAGTAATATCAAAATGTCCATAAATTATAACAGCAGTAACAACCAAAACAACAATAACAACATTGATAACAATAGAATCAAAAAATCTTAACACAAACTAAAACCCATAATAATCGATCTCTTTTCTTATCACCATATGTCGATATAGTTGTTTGTTTTGTCCCAATTGTATTGAATTGAATTTATTTGATAAATGCAAGAAAATATGTCGAGTAATGATAATGAAATACCACAATGGAAAAAAGATTTAATTGCACGTCTTCGTAGCCAAAACAAACGAACCGCCAATGTTGTTGTGGTTGTTGAAAGACAACAGCAACAACAGCAGCAGCAGCAGCAGTTGTGTCCCCCACAAAGTTCCACAAGTATGGTTGTCAGTCCTCCTGCTACTACCAGCACGGCAATACCGTCATTAAAATCATCATCATCAGTCCAACAGTCTTCTAATAGTCAGTGTGAGTCAGTTGGTGTAAAAGTAAAACGTGAATGTTGTGCTGTCGATGAAATCATTGTTAAGTCATGTAATAATAATAATAATAATAAGAAAAACAATACGAGTCATTCCAAAAAAATGGTCCAAGAAAGTGTATGGAATTGGGAAACATTCGAAAATCATCATCATTCCTATTACAATAGTAATAATAGTAATAATAAGAACAAAAATGGTGATTGTAAATCAGAGGATTCAGATGATAGTTCAGAAGATTTACATTATGGTCCTGGTATTGTCAATAAATTGAAAAATAAATATTTAAGTTTAGCATTAAGAGAAAATAGTAATACAAGAGTATCAATATTATCTATGCGCAAAGCTGCATCATTAGAAAATATTTTAGATGATGTCGTTAATAATGGTAATATAGATGATAATAATAAACAACAACAACAAACTAACGGTACAATTTCTAATAATGCTGCTATTACTACGAAAAACTTGTATCAAAGATTTCATAGTAATAATGAAATTATTAAAAATAATCAACAACAACAACAAGAACGGATAACAACGAACCGTTATCGAAAAATGACACGCGGCAGTGATAAAATTATTATGAAAAGAGCTCGTTCTGTTGAAGCAATTTCAAGAAATATTATAGAAAATAATGAAAATAAGATTAAACAACAACCACAACAACAACGTAATAAACGTGAGTCAATGCCTGAGGAAATGCTTATCAATTTTAATAGTAATAATAATAATAATAAGAATAATAAAGAAGGAAATGGTATTAGAGATAATAATAAAGTATTATCACCAACAACAACGACATACCCTTCAAATACACCAGGTATAAATCGACCAAAACGTTTACAACCTGTTATAAATGAGAAAGAAAAACCACCAGTCGATTTTGTTAAACAAACAAAATTAGTATTTGAACGACATCGTCCTGAGTTATATAAAAAATCATCAAATAACAATAATAACAACAGTGGTAGTGATGTTGCTGCAAAAGTTGCAACATATAAAAATATTATACAAAATAAGAATAACAGTAATAGTAATAACAACAATAAAAAGCCACCAATCAAACAGAAACCTATAGGATTAATTATAAACGAAAAAACAACAAAATTAAAACCAAAAATTATTGATAAATTTGAAAAAATCGATGATGAAATGCCAACAGCTACAACAAGAATAATAAAAACCCCTCCAGATATCTCACAATTAGATATAAAAAATAATATTTTATCATCGGATACACCGGATCTTATAATAACATCTAGTCCAATATCACCACCACCAATACTATCACCATCATCATCATCATCATCGTCATCATTGTATCGTATAAAATTAACTACTGAGAATTTTATTAAAGAAGAAATTTGTAATAATTCGCTACATTTAAGTCCAATAATAAATGATGGAAAAGAAAATGATGAGGATGAAGAAGAAGGAGAAGGAAATGATGATAGTGATGGTAGTTTTAAACAAATCTCACCACAAACAATGGAAAACATTGATAAAGCTTCAACAACAATAACATATAATTTTATAAAATCCAATAAACGAATCAATCAAAATCATTTACCAATAATAATGGATAATGAAAATATATTAAATAAGAAAACACCAATCAATGAACCACTTAATTTAGATATAAATTTATTGCCAAAAACTGCAACAACAACAACAACAGCAGCAAGTCCAAAAATTATAGAGAAAATTAATAAACTGGTGTCACCACCCTTAAAATCACCATCATCACCATCATCATCAGGAATAAAAAATCCAACAAAACCAATTTTGACAATGTTGGAAATTGAAAAAAATTTAATAAATACAGCAAAAACATTAGAACAACCTAAAAATATTGTTAATAATAGTAATAATAACAGTAATAGTAGTGATAATATTTTACAAAAAGTGCCAAGAATAGTGAAAAAGTCACCACCATTATCATCATCACGTGAACTTGAAAATAACTCAATTGTGTTCAAATTTACTGATCGTAAAGATGTTCCTGATTATTTGCATGATGATGGATTAATACGTGTTGCTAAAATTGAAAAACCTAAGGTGAGTTTCTTCTCCCTTTTATCTTTTTTTATGGGATGATCTTTAATGTTTATGAAATACTGAAGCACTCAGAATCAGACCTTTTCCTATAATTTAAGGATATTAAAGATCATCTTCAATTTTTCTTTAACATCTCCAACATAAATTACGAATTTGATTCATAAATAGCGATTAGTTAATAAATAAAAAGAAAGAATTTAGAGAAAAAGGCTATACACCAAAAAAATAAAGATAATAAACGCACTTCCTGTTTAAATTTAAAATAAAAAACCGATGGGAATTTTCAACGGAACTTGATAATCGTCATTTACCAGTATGATTAGTAAAAGATAAAATAGGAACGAATGGTGTTTGTTGGTAGAATAGGAAGCCACATCCTTTGTAAAGGAAAAAGAGATGTAAATGTAAAATAAGTATTGTCGGTTTTTGGAGGGTAAATCTAAAAAAAAAAATAAAACGGAAGCATAACGAGGAAATACTCAAAATATAAATAAATTTAAATTACTTATGTAATAATTTTGATTATACAAATATTTGTGCGTAAATTGGTACAATTTACAGTTAAATTAAATCAATTTAATGTTGTTTATTAATGTTTATCAGAATGTGTAATGTAGATATGTTTACGTTTTATTATTAGTATATGGAATTTGTCATTTGCTTGTTTAGTCATATTCGCAAAAAATTAGTAATATTTAAATTTGAAACGTACACGTATAGGTATAGCTATGTATATAAAATAATGAAGGTATGTAATTAGTTGATTTAAAGAGAATTTAGGGTAGACATAGTGCAAGTTTTGTAAGAAAAACCTTTAGGGTGGATGCGCAATAGATCTTCATTAGGTGGGGACACTTTAGAGTTCCCTATAGTCCTGAGCCTTTGATGGAGCCCAGAATTGCCCGAATAGATAGCCTCTGTACCTCCTGAGATTTGACGAACGGCATCCCAAACCAACCTCAGCTCAGAAAGAGCAGGGCACTCACACAGTATGTGAGCCGCCGTCTCGTCTTGCTCTGAACATTCCCTACATGTGGGCTCATTTCTAATGCCAAGCATTGTGAGATGCTTGTTTAAATGGCAGTGCCTCGTTAAAATTCCCACCACTCTTCTAGATCAGCTCTGTTTAACGAAAGAAACTGTTTTGAAAGCCTCCTGGAAGGACCTAGTATAAAGTTCCTTGCCTGACGTGCTTTCTGGTATTCCAACCAATAGTTTTTGTGGGGTTCAATTGCCCACTTGCTGGTTAGGGTTCGGCCCCTTGTCAGCCCATCGGCGATCTCGTTCGCAGTTACTCCACAATAACGCAGAACTCACATCAGGGTAATTCTGTTGCGAGCTCCGAGTTCCTTCAATGTATCAGGACAGTTTTGCATCAGTTCGGATGACAGGCAGGCAATGAGTACATTCAGTTCTGTCTGACATATTGTAGTACGGGTAACAACAATAAGAGCACATTTCTGTCTCACCCTGAGTCGCAATATCCTTGCTTCTGCACCTCAATTGCTTTTGGAGCCGTCCAATATTTAGGGTAAATTAAATTCAAGATTTTTCTCGAACAGATTTTATTGGCAATGAGACAGTTTTTCTTCCAAGTTTAACCATTATATTTGAAGTTTGTCGCTTTTAATCTACAATTTATTTGTCCCTATTAATATTATCACAAAATGATTTATATGCATCCGTTATAGTTTTATCTATACTTTCGTAACACTTCTATTTATTCTATTGATTTATCTGATGATAATAATACCGAAAATAATAGTTGTAATCTTTTTTATCATTTCTTCGTATTTTTTTTTGTAGTTTTTAGAGAAAAAAATTAATATGTTTACGTTGCATATATTGCATGGGCGTGGATATTTCTAAATTCAAATCATTCCAAAAAATTATTAAAATTCAATTAAAAAGATTAACTACGGTTACGTTTCTTTACGTATAGGTAGGTAGAAATTGTAATTATTATAGGTTTATTGATAGACATTTTTTCCAATATAATTGATTATGATGTCATTAAAAGATAAATATACCTACATATGTATAATAATAGAAATATTTATCAGTAGCTTAATCCTTGAATTATTGATACATTTCGAAAATTGATAACATTCTATATAAAAAAAAGTTATTAGATATACCTATTATAATACAATTATTTGATTAATTTTATAAATGTTTAGAAAAATTTATCGTCCCAATTATTATTGAAATTTTGAGAAAACTTAAAGACGGTTTTCACACCATTATTATTATTCCAATACCGCAAACTTTCATATCGGAAATAGTTAAAATCTGTTAAAAAGAAAAAAGAAATTTACAAACTATGCAGATCAACAATAGATTATCTATCGAAAGGTTAAGAAATACTCTATAATCTCGATAATCCGACACTATTAAAAGCCGGCAACTGTTGGATTATTAGATTTTTCGGATTACTGGAATGTCGCAAAATAAAACAGCCGGATTACTGGATGTTTCGGTGTCGGATTATCGAGATTTTCTTGTACCTACAGTGAAACGCTTCAATAATAATTAGTTTGTAATGTGCAATATTGTTTCTATTAATTTAGCAATTATTAAATTTAAAAATTATTATCACACCAACAATAACAATAACAGAAAGTAGGTGATTTCATAATTTAACGTACCAACAGCAATCATTTTAACGCATGAAAAAGCATTTATTCCAATCTCAATTTGAAATGCATCATGATAATAGTTGGTGACGAAGTGAAAATCATCGGCGGTGAGATTCTGGGTAAAAATTCTCAATTTTTTTTTATTCAGGGCGTCGGAGGAATTTTGGAATTAGATCAAGGTTTTATTGTGTGGAAATAAAATTGAAAAGACAAAATAAAAACAAAATATATAATAATAATAATCAAACTATTGCGAAATTGGTGCGGAAGTTCTTTAAACCACAATAATAAAAATATGTCACACTCTATTTAAAATACTATTTTGTTTACTAATTTTTGGACAATTAGGTACTGATCTTGGTTTTTGTAGAAATAATTTTATTTTGAATAAAATTAACCCTTTTACCTTTAATGAAGTCAACTGTAACAAACTAATTTACAATTAAAAAAAAAGAGAAACGGTAATACATTTAATATTATTCTTAGACAATGGAATTAAATGAAAGAAATATGAAAGATAATGTTTTGTTAGAATAAAATTTAAATTAAAAAATTTTATATAGGTTTATATTAGCAAGATATGTTTATAGTTTTTATCAGAATAAGAATCTGCACATTTCCTCTTTTAGTTTAAGTACAAAGTTTGGTGATGTGAATTTTTTCATATGTATGTTCCACCTTTTTAATTTTTGTATAAATCTTTACTTATTGTTCAGTAATCAAGACTTTAAAGACTGGTCTGTTTCTTAGCAACAATACCAACACCAAGTAGGAGAAATATTACCTATCTATTCATAAATTTTTTGCAGCCCCAAGCAAGGGAAGGCCGTTATTATTTTTATTTTGCTCAGATCTTAGAGATGGTAATATTCATTTTTAGATTTAGAATCTGCGTCTTCTTGTAGGGTACCGGAGGTCGGTTTGATAATTTTTAGTCGACTGGAAGTGTCGAAAAAAGGGCCCAAACTTAGTTAAAATAACTAACAAATAAAAATAGGACGTCAATTTTATATTTCATTTGAGCACAACTTTGACATTTTTTATGTTAATAATAATCTTAATTTGGTTGTATTTTCTTACGGAGGCCGCGTGAGTTTGTATGGGACATATAAACGCAGACCAACTTGTTTTTCATATTACTGGAATTTTTATTATATTTTTTGAAGAAGAAAGGGGGGCGTTACGACACCGATACATTTTTTTTCTTCGAAAGACAGGTGGTAGGCGATTGATTTTATGAAAAATATTCCTTTGATACATGAATTTTCAACTGAAAAACTAAATAAAATTCCTGATTAGTGTGTAATTTTTTTTTTTTTTCGTACGTGTTGTAAACATTTCCAAATCCCCGTTTTAATAATTACAAGTTGTCATCATCATTATAACTGTATCAGTACCTATTTTCTATCTAATTAATATAGAAAGAAAAATAAAATATTTTATATATAAATTGATAAATATATTAGAAAATAAATAGAATATGTATGTTAAGCAGTCAAGCAAATTATGTTATGTGTGTCATTCATTAGTCATTAGTAAATATTTGTATAAAAAACTGTGCATTATTATTAGTAACTCGATAAAATATCAAATTTGATTGTAATTTTATTTGATAAAAGGAAGTCAAATATACATGTACCTATAGTCTGTAACCGTTTATTGTTAGTATTTGGTATAGTTAGTTGACCAAAAAAGGTAATGACCACATAATTAACGATACCACTACTAGTCCCCCATTGAAATTGCTATTTGTTGGTAACTTTATTGAAAACATTCAATAATAAATAACGTAAATAATGAAATAATGAAATATCTGTATAGATTATTATTGCGTTTTCATTAGAATTTGCTATTGTAGATCCATAATTTTTTCCTGTTTTATTCATTTTTCTAAATTCAGATATAGATGAATAGTTGAGATATAGAAAGTTTATCTAATAATTTCGTTGATGACAGTTTTTTACCTTAAAGGTATAAAAATTTGGACAAATTTTAGTGCAAATCCTATTTAGTTTGGACTACTTTGACCATATGCCTTGAACGGCCATGACCTTGTATGTTATGCCAAACCTGTCTTCATACTACCTATGTATAGATGCGAATAAATTTGAATATATTTTTTTAACACACATTTACATATATGTACATAGTATACTATACAGCGGTACATAGCCGAAAAGAGGCTGGGGCGGGAATGAGGACAGATATAGAGATTTTGTGTAAGGGTAACAAGGACAAAAATTGGTGTGTTTGGGTAGAAGTGAAACAGGGGCTTCTTCATTGTCCAGACCAAGTTTTGTCTCTCTTACTCTTATACAAAATCTCTATATCAGTTCTCACTCCAACCCCGGTCTCTTTTCTCCTATGCACCTAGAAGATTCCGCTGTACGGTATATATGACTATATGCATTTCGAGGTTCGAAAAGTATTTGAAAAAATTCCGATAAAATCCTGATGTATGTATTTTATTATTATTGTTTTTAAGAAATAATAAAATTTTTAATGTTCAATTGCAAAATATGCACTCTTATATGTTACTTATTGGTCGAAAGGTCACTCTAAATTTGGCGGTGACTTATTTAAAGTGAAACTGAAAGGTAATTCGAAGAGGAGTTGATATATGGACTGTGATATACATGGTCATGATTACTTTTGAACAAATTTGTTATTGTTGTTAGTTTCAGACAATTCAAAACACCAGAAAAAATTCCACCTACATATTTAATCAGAATCAGAAATTATATGAATCCTGTAACCGTATAAAAGATGATACTTTTTTCGCGTGTGTTTTTTTTTCTTTTTTGATTACATTTAATTACTTTACTGTACCTGGTGACAGTTCACTGTTACTTAAATATGTTTTCCTTTTTAAAAACACAAGTCAAACAACAACAAAAAAAAGTATTTACTTCTTCTAATATCATTAACTAAAGTAGGAAAAAAAATTGTACCTAACACGTCTCTAACGGTATTTCTGTCATACGGAACTAATTATTATTAAGAAGTACAGTAGCAGAGATAAAATATATCACGAACTATAGGTATGGATTGTTGGTATGATGTCAAGACAGGTATTTTGATCGATAGGACATTTGTACAACAAAAAAAAGAGAGCTTTCTAACGTCGAAAATTGCATTCTTTTAGGTTTAGCGGAAATGTTTTCATTCATAACAAAATTGATGATATTCTTGTAGGTCGGTCAACTTTCCTCTTAAGTCAAGGTATTATAAAATCTAGGACAAAGCCGATATAATTGCCTTTGTATTACTATTATTATTGTTATTGAATAATCCGCCAAAATGACATTGTTTTTTTTTTGATTTGGCAAATTTGTAGCGTTTTTTCTTTCGTTTTGTTTCCCTGGCCCAGTCCCTTTCACTTTAAAAATAGAAAAAGGAAATTGCTGGAATAAAGAATGGTGTGAATGTCTAGGTTATAAGTCGATGTCATCTTACGTAAATACTTATATTTAAATGGTATATAGTAGTACAATATTTTTTTGGGTGATTGTTGATGTATTGCTTTCACTGTCTCTTTTCTATTTGTAAAAATTTTACATTTTGTCCTTTCTTATTGTGTGTTGTAGTACTACTACTATTGATTTTTTTGCGTTATGGTGGTAATTGTATGAAATAGACCGCAACATCCATTATTGTTGGATAATAAAATTATTTGCATTTCTTCTTTTGAAAAGTCACAGAAAAAAATCTCTAACTTTCTACTTGATTTAGGATTTGATTAGAAATTGATTTTTCTTTATTGCTATGTTATTTTTGTTTTTCGCCTTTTTCTTCTCTTCTCTGCATTTACTTACAATTACTTTTACTTAATACATATTTCGATTTCAACAATTAAAAATAATAATTACTGACTGTAAGTAAAAATTCAATTCAGACTTTATAACGTGGTTGTTGTTGATTAAGATTTCATTATGTAATTGAATTGAGAAGAATAAGCACACATATTAGATGCATATCGGTTATAGTAACAATGTTAGATGAAATGTTTGTAATGCCAACAATAATAAGAAAAATGTTTGTTTGTAATTTCTATTTTTTTTTACAACTAATTGACTTTAGAGAAGATCTGATTTCGTCTTTCTTTCGTTCAATTAATAATGAACATAAAAAGAGATGTATTTATAGTTTGTAATTTGTAATTATGAAATAGTTAAATGCTTTATTATTACAGTTAGGTACTTGCGTAATATTTTCTATGCTTTACAATTATTATCAGTTGATGAAATACAATAAAACTATTTCTTTCTTTAATTTAAATAGTGGAAAAACTGTTTCATTGTTATTAATTACGAAATTGTTTTTATTGTTTTAGGTTGGTGAAGGTGGTATTATTTTGCTGCCAGGTGCTTCAATTGAAGAATCCTTTACCGATGATGTTGATGATGAAGCTGAAATTATGCGTTCATTAGAAGCACCACCAAGTCCCTGTGATGTTACATTTATAAATGATAATATATTGATTGATGGTAAATCTAGTCTAATCAGTCAAAAGGCGAAAAAGAGTAAGGTAATGAAAACATGACTCATTTAAACCAAATAGTTGATAAAAGTTATTTTACGTAATTGAGAACAGAAATACTTTAATCTTATCAATCAATTTTTAAAGACTTTTATTTACTCTTACGTAAAATGGGTGGAATCTAAAAAATTCCCGTCTGCTTTACATTTTGTTTTCTGTAGATTATTCAGAATTAGGAATTTCATTAATTTTGCACGAGTTTTTTCAGATTTTTTACTTTTAAAATTAATTAATGGATTCTTGTGATCGTTTTTTGTCGTTTTAATTGGAATTTCTTTTCATTATCGCTGGCTAATGAATTTGTCTGAAATATTTTCGTGAATATTTTCTACAATTTTTTTTTAATAATAGAAGTCAATGACTGTATTGTTTATAAAGAAAAAAAAGATAAGCTTCCTGTTAGTCATTTCTTGTGTTCTTCCATCATATTCTATCTATTTTTATAGTTAAATAACCATCTGTATGAAAACTGAAAAGTTATTTTCCAACTGTTGTGATGTTATACTTCTTCTTTTATTCTTCCTTTCATTATTATCATCATTATCATTGTTACCATTTTTGTTATCATCATATTATTAACAAATTGAATTTATTTTATTTATAAACACGTACAAGAATTTCTATAATTATCACCCGCAGGAATGTATGTATAGTAATAGTAGAATGAACTTAATTATACGTTCATACATGAACCTTTAATCATGAAAAATTGTTCAAATTATTTTCTAATTTGAAAGAAATTCCTCTATTTAACCGTAAATTTTTTTATTACTCACAATCAGTTTTTCTCTTATAGGTATACGTATAGGCTATAACTGTTTTTTTGCTTTCCTTTTATATTTAACGGAAAAATTGCGACACGTTTTGCATATTTTTTCGTGATACTTTTTCAACTTTCTTCCCTTACTGGTATCAATAGGATGTATAATATAATACATTAATAGAAGAGAAAACTTGTTACATCTCTTACTTTCGTCATTAATTTTCCCCCCTTAATTTACATTAAAATATAAAAACAAAGTAAAAACGTGTATTATATGACCCATACACATTCATACAATTTCATAATTATTTCCTGTTTTCTGCCACGCACTACACACACAAAAAACAGCACCAAGTTGAATTGTTATTATCCAGGAATTATTGTATGTGATCACTGGTGCCTATACATTTTCGAAACATTTAAAATATTTTAGCTCCACAGTTCAATGCCTTTGATGAATATTATTCACTTATTATCATCACTTTTTTGAGTGGCGAGTTTTATATTTTCCAACATTGTTGAAAATTATTCCAATCTATATGTATGTAGGTTGGATAGAATTTTAGAAAAATGAATCTGCAATCGTCTAGTAGGTACAGTTAACTTTCTTGTAAATTATCATTTTTTATAAAAAATTAATTATAAATCGCAATGATGAAACTGACCTAAATTTGTAGTACAACTTGCAAAGAAAGAAAAAAGTTGGGTGAATGGTGATCATTATTTACAAAAAAAATATGTATGTATACCTATACCGTGTGATTTTGAAAATAGTGTGGTCTTGCCGAGCACGAAAGCAACAGAAATGGCTTATATTAGTGATCTATGGTGTGTGTATTGAAGCGAGATAACAAGTACGACGATTCCCTTACTTCTTACTATTTGGATATAGGTATGTACTCTATTTATCGAAAGATGGGAGATGATCGGTCACAAAACATGTGTACGAACCAAAACGTTGATATCTTCGAATTAAGACATAGGCTTCTACGCAATCTCTTTCTAAATATCTGCTCTGCACCACCGGTTGTACGAAAGGTATAGCTTAACTTGAATCGCTATATATA
>JAZBHA010001926.1:0-12638 GCA_037464855.1 Iselma pallidipennis | reverse complement strand
AATTTGACGGGGAAAGAAATTATTAATGGAGAATACGAATTAGACGTGTCCGTGTTACGGTCTGTGTAGTTTCAGTGGATTAAAACAAAAAATTGACTCAACAAAAAAAAGTTATACCTATATATATATATATATATATATATTACAAAATGACAACTAATTATCAGAAACGGTCAATCAGTTCAATACGATCCGCGGATGGTAGTCCCGATACGAAGCATCGAAGGATGTCGATACGGAGCTTTCATTGGATGGCTTGGGTAATAATGCACCTTGCGAGTTTTGTGAATCAAATAATATTGATTTACCACTTTTGTTGGTTGTGTCAATTGATAACGTGCCTTTCCAATACATTCATCTATTGTTTGTTTTACTATAATTAAAGATCTGTAAAGTGTTATCAATGTCTGCGTGCGCATCTTTACGACCTTGTCACTCAATGGTACGGAAGTTTATAATAACATGTTTCCGACACTCGAATTACCGATAATAATAGCAAACTAATATGGGAATATATATGTTTTTTCCCATTGCTTTTTGTCATCATTTACTTCTCCTGATTCTCAATGCTAAAACTGGTAAAATAACCTTCAATCAGGCTTTTTTTCTTTGTTTCATACCACTTTCAACTACTGGATAACTATTAAGAGAAGCTCACTAAAGTCGATCAAGTAGTATACAGTTGGATTCAAACGCAACTCTACATCTTTATCTTTATCTTCATCTTCTCACTCTTTAAGGATTTGCTGGCCCCGCACAGCAAGCTTACAATTAGCGGGACATTTAAATCATATATCTATCCTTGTTACTATCGCAAGTTTGGCCGAGTTTGTCAGCTGTAAATAAGTGGGGAGAAGCTGAAGATGAAGATAAAGATACGGATGTAGAGTTGCGTTTGAAGCCAACTGATAATATTTTAACTAATTTAAGACTGAAGTTCTTCATTACTGTCCCTGACTGAACAGAAATATCGAAAATGATGTAACTGTAAAAATACCCAATCATCTTTGAATATTAAAATTTCATCTTATGAAATCGTTATTACAAGAATTCCGTAGAAATTACGTGTTTTATCGTCCTTAATTTTATCTGGCACCATTAAAGTGTCTTATTATGCAGCATTGTCTGCATTTAGAGACCAGTTTCTGTGTGTATATTCCTTTTTTCCGTTTTCATTATATCCTGCGGCGTAAATCTTATTGCAGCTATATTTATACCTTAAATAGTAAGTGTCAGGTATATTGCATTCCACCTTTATATAGTTAGCTGGTGTAATTTTAGCTTCAACTTCGTTCCAAAAATAGCCAACATGAAATCGAAAGAATTATTATTATATCCTGTTTTTTTCTTCTCATTTGTCTTCTATCCTGAAACGAACGATCTCGCCTGTTTCTTCTACCGTCTCAGCTGATACTGGCCGGGTTGTTGTCCGCGCACAATTACCTGTTGTCCTTGGCTTGCAGAAAAACTGGACTCACCCACAATTTAATTTCCATTATCACTATTATTATTATTATTATTGTAAATATAACCATTAAAGTAGCCGTTATTTTACTGTTATATTAACAATTTTTACCTAATTTTTTTTGCAGATCGACGAGGGTGATCGCGGCCTAGACATGACCGCGTCCCTCGGTAACGGTGGCGGCGATGGCGGCCGCGACGGCTCAAATAACCACAATGAAAATAATGTTTATACGGTATCGGTAACTGGCGGTGGTGGTTATGACAACAAAGCCTTCAAAACTGGTGAAGGTGACAATGGTTGTCCGGTAAAACCACCAAACAAAGAATTGACCGATGAAGAGGCATCACAATTAGGCAAATTTAAAATGTCAACCAAAGAAAAATGGCGAATATTAAAGAATATTACTGCAATTTCATGTGCTTTTATGATACAATTTACTGCATTCCAAGGTACAGCCAATTTACAGAGCAGTATCAATGCCAAAGATGGTTTAGGAACTGTTTCGTTATGTGCAATTTACGCTGCTCTGGTTGTTAGCTGTATTTTTGTACCAACGTTCCTTATTAAACGATTAACAGTTAAATGGACTTTATGTATTTCTTTATTATGTTATGCACCGTATATTGGTTCACAATTCTATCCAAGATTTTATACATTAGTACCAGCTGGAGTACTACTTGGTATTGGTGCTGCTCCTATGTGGGCATCGAAAGCAACGTATCTCACACAAGTTGCTGGTGTATATGCAAAAATCACCGACCAAGCAGTTGATGCTATCATTGTCAGATTCTTTGGATTCTTCTTTTTGGCATGGCAAAGTGCCGAACTATGGGGCAACATGGTTTCATCTCTAGGTAAAACAATTTGAAAAAATATAACTTGAAAGCACCATTTTTTTGTATTTCGTGTAATTTTGCAGTTTTGAGCAATCCACATGGTGCCGGTGGTGAAACAACAAATTCAACAGATTTTTCTGGTTGCGGTTCAAATTTCTGCACATCAAGTATCAACAATAATGATAATCTAGCTAGACCAGCCGATTCTGAAATTTACGAAATCTCTGGAATTTATTTAGCATGTATTTTTTCAGCAGTTCTTCTTATCGCCATGCTAGTTGATCCTCTATCAAGGTTAGTGGCAACACCGTTACAATGTTCGGTTTAATGTTTTTAACACACAGCCACACCAGTATGTTCAATCTTGTATGAATAGGAGGTACAAAAACCGGATTTCAATTACAGTAGAAACTCGATTATCCGGCCCTCAGTTATACGGATTCGCGATTATCCGGCCCTCGGTTATCCGGATCCGGACTGCCGACCTTGATCAAATATGTAGCTTTATACAAGTCGAATCCATGCATGCACATACATACATAGGTACATACGTACGTACGAAAATGTATTTCTTAATAATTTCTTAATAAACATTGATTTTTGTTGTCAAGTTCACTTTGTTTTTGTTGTTTTTAATACACGCCTAGCATTATGTATTATGTAATAATATGTACATATGTATAAAAATCGCTTTTCTTCATACTTTCAATTATCCGGATTTTCGATTATCCGAATGCCTAACGACAACAATTAGTCCGGATAATCGAGTTTCTACTGTACCAAACACTTGAAATCTTTGAAAAATATCTTGACAGTCGTAGAGAGATTGATGTGTTAAGCGCGAGCTTTTTTCTTGGCTATTGCATAATCAAATATTGCTGATTAATAGCCTTTAACAACTTCTTGTTACTATGTTACTGGAATTTTTGCGTTTTTGTGTCTCTTTTAGACAGGAAACATACATGTGGTGCAATAATCTTCGAAAACTGGAACAATATGACAACAAAATTATCAAATGGCTTATTATTAATTGCACTCTAGCATTGCAGTTATGTTGCAATTATACCATTTCCTTTGTTATATAACAGATACAAGAAACAATACGATATATAGTTCACCTTGGCTGGCAATATATATTTAGAACGGTGGATATCTGTTTTTCTAGGCTAAATTTTTGTTGAAGGAGTGTTTCTGTACCCATAACTAACACAAAGAATCTCTTAATATAAAAAGAGAAATTGCAAAGTTCGCAGAATTTCAATTAACAATTCGGAATAATATTGTTTAGTTAGCAATATTTTCATTTCTATATATTTTACATAAATCCATTATATTGGATGATGTTGCAATTGTCAATCTCTAAGCCGCAATTTTGCCATTTCCGTTTTTTTCTTTTGGTATATGTAACATTTAAAATTGGCTTATTTCCGGTTCATTTTTGATGTTTTGTTATTTTTATTTAATAATTTTTGTCTTTTAAAACGGTGTATAAAACGTGTCACTCACCTTATTTGTGTGTGTTATTTAATTGCCAACAATTTGTTTTTTCTCCCAAAATTAGCATGACTCTCAATTCTTTCTGTTCTGTTTTGTTTTGGCAAACACCATCGTGTTTGAAAATAAACACAGATTGTGCAAAAGTCGATGGCCACTAAAACGATTAATTCCCATCCACCTTTCTCCAATGAAGGCCATCATTTTAGGTATTTCTTTAAGTATGTTATTTATCTTTGGCAAGGTCGTGTACTCGCCAGGAATGTAACGAATTATATACCTTTTTATAGATTGGTCTTTAACGTTTAACTCGATTGCAGTTTTGACCTTTTTGACCGAAAATCAGTTTCACCGTTATTTCTGCTATTAAAGTTATTATCAAATTGCAATTTTATCAAGGTTTCTTTATATAATCACTGAAACAAAATTAATAGTCACGTCATTGAATCCTTTGTTGAAATCCTCTAAACTATCCATGAATTACTAGATTTTGCCAGTTATCAGTACAATATAATAATAATCAGTCCTAAAATAATAACTCTTTTTGAATGGAAAGCTGGACATATCCAGGAAGTCACTTGTTGAAAAAATTATTATTTTCTAGGGACATTATGTAAAAAAAATTAATTGGGCGGCAGGAAATAATAAATTTTTATTAAACTTTCTCAATTCCTATCAACACCATTTGCTAATAGACAAAAACAGATTAAAATTCCTTCCATATAATAACAGAATACCTAATTTTGTGTCTTAACCATCTATTGAAGTCTCCAACTAAAAATCCGACTTGAGTGCAAGAATCTATTGAATTACATCACTATTTGTATGTCGTGAATATAGGTTTTTTGTAAACAAGTTGATTATAAAGAAAAAAGCTTGAACAAAGAACAAGAAGAAAAAACTTAAAAGCTAAAATTCTTGTAGGTATGGTGAAGGTAAACGGCGAAACAGTACCGTGGAATTAACAGGAATCCAATTATTATCAGCTACTGCTTATCAATTGAAAAAACCTTATCAACAATTACTGATACCAATTACAGTATGGATTGGTATGGAACAAGCATTTATCGGTTGTGATTTTACACAAGCTTTTGTCTCATGTGCATTGGGTATTCCATCAGTCGGTTATGTTATGGTCTGTTTTGGTGTAGTTAATGCTATCTGTAGTGTTGTATTTGGTTCGGTAATGAAATATATTGGTAGAGCACCAATTATAGCTTTAGGTGCTATTGTTCATACAACATTACAAGTATGGTTGCTCTTATGGCAACCACATCCATCAAATCCAGCTTTGTTCTTTATTGCATCAGGATTATGGGGTGTTGGTGATGCTGTTTGGCAAACACAAATTAACGGTAAGTTGTTTGTTTTTTTTGTATGTAAATAAATGAATATTTCGTAATTGGATATTTGCAAAGCGATTTTGATTAGTCTCAATACGTAAACTTTATAACTGGTAATGTCAATGGAATAAGCCTGCGGTTATATTAAGAACTTGATCGAACTGGTTCGTTCTTCTGCTTGAGGCAAGGCAGGTTAGTTGCTGCACCTTGTTATAAATAAACCGTTGCTGACTAACCAGTAGGAATATAACCAGAGATGAGAAGACAGAAAAAAAACGAGTTAGAGAGACAGGGACATAGTCTGATTGCGAGAATTCCCTGTATCGTTTACAGGTCAACCGACTGGATCTAATGCTGTATACATAATTCAACAGTGTTTTCCCCCATTCTAATAAAAAAAATTATCAGTAATTTATTTATACAATTCTTGTTACATAAATGCAACCACTTACCTTACACAAACAATAAAACATTTCAATAATTATTCTTATTAATTCGTCAAATAAATTTCTAGGTTTGTATGGAGCATTGTTTCGACGTAATAAAGAAGCTGCCTTCTCCAATTACCGTTTATGGGAGAGTGTTGGTTTTGTGATAACATATGCATATTCAACACATTTGTGTGCTCGAATGAAGTTGTATGTCCAATTAACAATATTGATAGCTGGTGTTTTCATGTATGTTATTGTTGAATTACATCATATGCGCAAAGTTCGTCGACAAAAGGAGAAAGAGAAGAAAGCTGCAGCATTGGAAGCAGCCAATAAAACGATTATACAAGAACCAGAAGAGACCGACGATGAAAAAGACGAAATCGATGATGATATCATTGTTACACACTTGTAAATCATTTTTTTTTTGGTAGGTTTTTTTTTGCATTTCCTCGATTACATAATCAGTCTAATCTAATCAAATTCCTAATTATCGAGAACAATAGAGTAATAATTCTCAGCACGTGTATGTTTAAAAAAAAAATATCGTTCTATAGAATTGTTTTTGCGCTGTTGTTGCACATTTAATCAAAAAGATTAAATGTGGGTTTTTTCAAATTTTTCTTGAATAAATAAACACAATATTTGTTCAATGGAAAATTTTCCATAGCGTAACCTTGACTTTCAATTTATGTAAATAATGTTAATTTTATAGTAAAATGATTTTCATTCATTTCTATTAATTGTTTCAGGTAGATGCCAATAGTTTGGAATCAATTTGCACATTATTCTCATTATTATAAATTAATAGATATTACGTCATTTTTTATTATTAAAAAATGCAGTAGTAGAACAGTATTCATTCGTATCATACTGGTATATAGAAATAGAAAAAGATGTATATAATATTAGGTAACACTCAAAAAATAGAACAATACGTATTTATAAGACTTATTAAAGTTATTGTTGATCCACCAATACGACCACCAGTTCTTCAAAATCTCACTAAACGAAAATGATTATTTTTTTCTGTTATCATTACAACATCTGTGATGATAAAACCGAAAAAGAAAACCTTGCCTAATGATGATTGGATGATTTGGTTAATGGTGGTTACGGAAAAATAGTTTTCGTCAAAATATAAATTAATGTGATACTCTTATTCCTTGTTGTTTTTTTTTCGTTTTTTAATGCAAATATGTTGTTCAACAGAAAACGCTAGATATTTTTATTTCTTTCACATATTGTAAGTGCCATTTGTACGGTCACACAAGAAATGGGAAAATTACTCTTTCTTTTACAGATTTACTTTTAATTCAGTTGTTTTACCAATTCTTTTCTCTTATATGATTTACAGAGAGATTTGCATGCAATTTTAATAGAAATGATATTTTAGAACAAATTATTATTAATTTTTAATGAAATTGTGTTTTGTTGCAGTAGAATCTCTTGAATTTTTCACTTGAGATTCTACTGTTCAATGATAATAATATGATATTTTCCTTTGTTATTAGTTTATTTATATTATTTTATTTTCCTGATAATTATAAATAAAATGTGTACAGTATAAAGTAGTCGTATAGATTTTAGTTGATTACTATAGGTGATAGATATTGATTTTACGATAATTATGCTTAGATAAAGTCCACTCACAGTATTCTGTAAGCAATACTGTTACAATAAAGTCTTTTCAAATTTATATTGAAAGCACAAGTTATTCGCCCGGCGCATCCACCAAATTGTATCCATCGCCTGATATTTATGCAACCAAATATTTACATAATCGTTTAATGTTTCATCGACATTTACCACTTTCAATAAAAGGGCCAGTTACCTTTAACTCTATAAAGTCACACTCTAGATTAGATTAGATTAGACCTGATTTCCAACCGGTGTGCCACGAGAGCGTCTCAGGTGTGACGCAGAAATCTTCAATTCAAAGTACGTCTCCCATCCAAAAAGGTTGTGAAACACTGAATTAGACTACTGGGATCGTTTGGCTACTCAGCCTTTTCTAAACTGCGACCATTATTTATCTATTATTCCTACCTTTCTATCAATTGGTATCCCAGCAATGATATCTTCTTTGCGAAGTTAATTATCTCTCTGGCAGACTTCCTGTTGACTTCGGCCGGCGAAGGTTTCGGACCTACAGGTTGGGCCGATGCGCTTGTTCTTGCACGGTCGTCAGCTATTTCGTTTCCTTCAGCTACCTGATATCCTGGCACTCGCGTGAAGGTAAGTTTATTGCTCCTTGCTAGTTGCTTCGGAAAATGGCAACACTCCCGGTTTTCGGCTCGAAGCTATTGGCCTTTAGAGCTTTCCACGCCACTTGACTGTCTGTGCACCTTGGAGGTTCCTTTGTAAACACCTTCGAGCGCACAGATCTATTGCGTGTTTCAGCCTGAATTACAGTTGGTGATTTTCCTACCTAAGGCTAGATGTTAAATGTTTATCACAATGATAACAACTCTGATTGATTGTGAGATTCGAACCACGGTCCTGAATGCCGTTCAAGCGCCACGGTGTCGTGCTCTCACCACCTCGACACCGGTGTTAGTGCCCAGATTTTTTTTTTTTTTGATTGTAAAAAGGGATAACACATCTAGTGATATTATCAGTAGTTTACTGACAGTAAGGGAAGGTCAAATATAGAGAAAGAAATACTATCAGACAATTTGAAACAAATTTATAATTATTAGAAACACCAGAAATACATAGGTATATAGATAATTGAAATTTTACAATAAATATTGTTCAAATAGGTGCACAGTAAAACTTAAATAGGTGAGCATGTGCTATTAAAAATGTTGATTTCCCACCGATATTCGTGCTGTCATTGTCACAAGCTAAAACTTTGACTATAAACTATGTTTAGAATCTACCCGAGAAACATTAAAATAAGCATGACCTTTTGCAGTTTTTAATATCTCATTTAAATCAAGAAAATCTTGTTTAAATACATGCAAATTTGGCCGGCGAAGCACAGGTGCTGTGAAAGTACAATTAATCTCTCGCATTTTCACAAAGTTGCGCGGATATAACAAATAACGGTTATAACGAACCAACTGTCGGGGTACCGAGGAATTCGCTATAACGTTATAACCAAGTCATATGTAGATATGTTAGATACAAGATACATTTTTTTCCATCTTACTTTATATTTTGTTTCCTAATCACTTCATTCCCTTCAATTCGGGCCGCGGAATTCGGTGTCCGTCTTAATCTTAATCATCAAGCAGATTAACTCAGGTGGCGTGGCGCAACTCGCGGACGACGCGGTTTTCATTTATATTTGATTTTCATAGATTTTTAAACTGATTCTTTCTATTTGGTGTAAAATAAATATAAAGAGATAATTGAAATTTTGCAATAAATATTTTGGAAACAGAGGTACAGTGAAACTTCAACAGCTAAGCATGTGCTTTAGCACATGTTTCTTGAAAAATCTTAATTTTCCACTGGTATTTGGGCCATTATTGCTGTATTTGCTGAAAACTTTGAAATCTTTGTGAGAAGCCTAAAAACAAGTGATTCTTAAGATTTCATTTTAATTAAGACTGAAATTATCGAGTAGACAAATTGAATAATCTGCAAAAGAAAATTTTAAAATTCAACAAGGAAGAAACCAGATTCTCATAAAAAAAATAAATTACTAACCGAAAGGCCCAATTTATAATTTACGGACACATTTTGACTGAATTCGATTCGAAATGGATTTGTCAAGAATATTGAAAATATCAATAAATCCTTTCGATTTCGTGGATTCCATCGGTACCATTCCGTATCTGATATTAAATCTAAAGCATTTTCAGTCTGCGTATAGAGGAATTAGTAATATATTATTAAATTGTTTATAATCAATTATCATACTTACAACGTCTTCTAACGCTTGTCCACTCTCTATCATTCCCCAGAATGTTGTAATAAATGATAATAATAAGAAAATACCTCTTAATGGAATACCATTTTTAATTGTCTGTTGGAAATCGATTATGAATTGATTAATCAGTAAATATCATTAACGAATCGACATTTACTTGATAAAGATAGAGGCAACTACCAATTCCATAAAAACCACCAGCAATGGAATATACCATAATAAACGCCTGAATCTTTTTATTCATCCTCTTACCAGTTAACCATAAAGTATGATGTCGATTTATACAAACTCTTAAGCATTTTCCTATTTCCTGTTGATAAATTGTATCATCTTTTGAATTTTCTATATTTTCTGATATATATTTCAACATTTCCATTGACACCATACATTGTGTTCGACCATGTTGAAGAGAATATATCGTCTGATAGGTTGGTATTGTTAACAGAACTGCCATTCCTAAAATCCCAATCCGGTAGACAAAATTAAAAATTGATCTTATAGAGTCGAATGGAATATATTGAAACAAGAAATAAATTATTGTTGTTTCTGAATCATATTTGCTTGGTATTATATGAAGAACTGCTGTAGTAATAATCATAAATGAATTCAGTAGATAATAAATCTTAACCAGTTGAATTTTCTTCCTGATACTTATTGCTAAATTCATAGTGCAATTCGCTTCAGACCAGAAACCATTTAAATCATTTTTTATATTCAGTACATCATTATACAATAATAAACTAATAGGAACCGAAATGGTTGACTAAAAATGTTTAAAAAAGTCTGCTTTTTTTAATATACAATAACTCAAACTTAGATAGCACGTACTAAAAGTAACCAAGTAAATGATGGTAAATATCGCATGAAAAACTCCCAAGACCAGCACCAAATAAAAGCAATTAAGTAAATTAAAAGGCATATTATTTGCGCAATAAAGAATAGTTTAACGGCCCAACGAATTATTTTGTAGGAAAAAATCTTAGCTGACATAAACATCAAAATCCTGAACGGATCATCTGTAATCATTTTTTTTCAACCAGTTTAGCATTAAGTTGCATTATTATCACCAACTAAGTACTTACGAGTCATTAATATAATATTTTCGTAATCCATCTTTTTGTTTTAATCCATTCCACCAACTAACATGTGAAAGACTCAAAATCGAACTAACATATATTTACATTTTGTTATTTGAGAACTTATGGAGTTATGGTTTATCAATATATTCTTAAAAATTAATACATATCTATATCGTTTTTTACCAATAGAAGTTCATATAGTAATCAGAAACAACAACTATAAGTAGGTTAATTTGTTCTTTTTGATTATAAAACTTACGACAAGTTTTATATTCCGGTATATTAATTATCATTCCTTCTATTTGTTTTATAACAAAAGAACACGTCATTTAACATGATTATAGTCAGAACTTATCAACAACGTTTTAATTTTTGGTTATTTTGCATTGTACCTATGATTTTGTTTGCTGCAAACTTTGGCTGGCAAACGGGCGCCGAAACATCTCGCCGTCGCTCTGTCTGTACCTGTACCTACTAGTTAATACAGTTCCTGTGGCGGGCATGGCCAAATTTTAAAACCATCGGAGCCTTAAGGTCTACTTAAACCAATGCGGGACTGCGGGAGCGGGAACGCGAGCAAACTCGATGTAGAGCAAGAAGCTCTGGCGGGATATGGAAGCTGATTACCGCAGCTTTATACGTCCTTTCATATCCCGCCAGATCCTCTCGTCCGACATTGCGGTTGAACCCGTGTCCGCTCCAGCAGACCCGCATTATTGTGCTTGGATTTTTATCCGAAAAATTATATCTATGCTCCTCCATCAAATATTGTGAATAGTTGTGGGGCAATGTATTGTATTAGCAGCGTCGTTGTCTTGTAAACGATATTAGGAGAAAATGATCGGAGGGAAATCGTATTTGTTATCGCTTCGATTCATGTATCAGAGTTTGCTAATATCTGTTATTTCTTGTACTCTCGTGCTCTGTATGACCACCGTTAATTAAGTGTCGGAGATGCCCCCCTCTGATTTTGTTCATTTTGGGATATATTGTAGAGAAAAATAAGCGACTTGTACTTTTTTTTATTCGTGGAAAAACGAGTTAAGAAAGTGAAATCACCCTCTAAAGTTAGGCTTGTACCTATATAATTTGTTGATTTTGGTAGATTAATGATACTAATTATGATATGAATTAATTGTAAAAGAAACACCCAATACTACCGCCAGAGAGTCTGAATCAAGAATGTAGGATAAGGGTGCCTTTCCTGACGCCAGTACTGGCTGTTCCCTTTCCTTTTAACCATTTGTCTCGTCTTTTTTGTCTACTTGATGAGGAATGTTGGAACGACGACTCTTCACCCACATACACACCGATTCTCCATGCCGGCATGATTCCGATAATTTATTTTAAATTAGAAACTCAGCAACCAGAAATCTGATGCTGACCATTCAGACAAAGCATCTTTCAGAGACCTCAAAAAAACAAACCCATTTCAGTTAGGAGTAATATTTAACCCTTTAACTATGGGTACAATTTATAGCTACTAACCCACTGAGAGCAAAACAATATATACGAAACATCAATATAGTTGTCAAATCGCTTATTTAGGAACCTCGTGTTTCAGCACGGTTTTATCAGATCCTCTGTTGAGGTTTGCCCTAGTTGAAGGGTTAAATATAAGTATTTTAATTAGCAACTATAACTATGCCGTTTTTCTATGCTGTTTGTGAGGAGTAAGGTTTTAAAATGTGACCCCATAGACAGTGAGGACTTAGTGCCTAATGCGCCTTGTGGTAAATCCGGCCAAGACTTCGCCCGAACGGCACTGCTACAATTATTCCGGGAGATCTAACGTTCCAAATAATTATTGACTTCTTCCAGACAATCGACGTTCTACTATACCTACTCACAATAAGTAGATTACTACTTACTACTTACTCCTACTTTTTTTTCTATTTGATGCATTCCTTCCTAGCTAGTTTTGGTAAAACTAGGAGGTCGTCAACATTAAAATAAAACGTTAGTGTGAACGATTAGCGAACATGACATTCGTAGAGGTGCCGGGTACACGAGGAGATTTTTCTCTGCTTTCACTGGGTGGTATGCATAAAACGAAGCATATGCTTTTACTATAGCATATACTATGATTTACTCCATTCTATAT
>JAZBHA010001925.1:0-12652 GCA_037464855.1 Iselma pallidipennis | reverse complement strand
CGTAATTATAAGTGGATTATGTAGAAGAAATTCTTCTCAAAGAAATGTGGATTGCAGCTTGGGCGTTACACCGTAGGCAAAAAAAGGGTATTTCCCAGAACTCCAACTTGAAAGAGCCCCCCGAAGATAGGTATAGGTTATTTGTAATTATTTATATAATGATGGGGTATGTGTCTAAGCTATTAGTTTTTCTTTTCTCCAAAAACCATCAAATTCTATTTCACTTAAAAAGTGTTAGTCTTTGCCATCTAATATCATAGTTTATTGACATACGAAACCTGTCTAAGGTGGACACTAAATATGAACGCCGAATAAGCAACATTATCCTATGCAAGTTTCTTATCAATCAGTTATCTAGAAATCGTTATTCGAACGCTTAGTGGCACAATGTAAAAAATAACAACAAATTTGTTTGTGCAATATTGCACTGTAATTCCGTTCTACGCAATTCATCACTGTTTAAATTCAAATTATGGAGAAAAACCCCAAAATTTTGAGTTGAAAAGAAAAAATTGCAATCATTACAATGCTTAACGAATAAAAAAAAAATTATTTCCAATTGAATTTAAAAGGAACATAAGTAACGACCCTTTCTACCTTAGAAATGTGAAGATGATCACTCAAATTTACGATATAAAAGTCAAATTCTTAAGATTTCCGAGGGACTTTACTGTACTAGTGTGTTATTTTTAAATTTTCGCGCGCTCAATAGTTATTTGAATGTGGCGCTGCGGGCGGCGACTTTCATTTGTTCAATGTCAATGACGTTTTGTAAATCAAATTCAAAAAACTGTGCTAAAAAACCGGTAAAACGAAGGCAAAATTTTCCGTTTCATACAGTTTTTTAGTATTATTCTAATCAAAAATTAAATCTGTAAAACGGAATATATTAATTATTGTTCAAATATTTAATTTTACATTTTGAATTTCTAGTCATTTTAAACTTCCAAGAACACCTAACCTCATTGTTTACCTATCTGCGTGTTTGTGGTGATAACAATGAATTCACGTGGCCGAAAATTATCTACACGATCAAAATCACGTTTACCACCACCAGGAAGATCATTAATTAATGATGATGATGATAATGATGATCAATCAATGGTTAGATCACCAAAAACTAGACGTAATTATCTAACAAGAGCACCACCACGAAGATCAGCAAGACGTGGTCGCAATGCAACAATAACATCAACATCATCAACAACAAACACAATAACAACACCAGTTATAACATCAGTAACATCTCTTGCTAATTCTGCAACACCAACAAATTCACATTCAATCGGAAACAATGTTGAACATAACGATTCAATTGAAATTGTTGTTAATCAAGTAATTCCATAATTAACTCGATTACACAGTTCTAATGTTGAATTAATATTATATTTTTTTAGCCTTTTGTCCAAAAACTGACAGTAGAAATTGATACAACATTCAAAACTATGTCAAAATTTACACAGATCTTGTTGAGTGATGAAGATGTTGAAATCGATACTAATACTACTCGTTATAGAACCAGTGAAGCTGTGGTTATTTCTGATGATTCTGATGGAGATGAAATTGTAATTATTTATTATTTATGTTAATCAACTCTTATCTATAATGTTTTTTTTTGTTTTAAATTTAATTACAGTTCGTGCCACAACTTAAACCAACACCAGATATTTCGCAACCTAGTACTAGCTATGGTGTCCCTAATTCCAGGTACGTTATTATTATTATTATGTTTGTATTAATTTTTATGTTATCTTGAAAAGAGGGAGAGATTATTTCCTCCTTCATCATAACAAATAAAGGTAAACAAACTGTCGTAAATGATAAAAATGTGCAATCTTGTTTTCATTTAAACACAAATAACAGTTTAAAAACAGTTTGAAGTTTGAAGATGCACAAGCAATATTTTCTATATTCGTGGAGTAATAGAAGGTGTTTTTTTTTTAATTATTATTATTTTTCGTTTATTTCGATCAAAACGAACGTTTTGTTTAATTTTAATGTATATTTATATTGATTATTAGGTCTGTAGTAAATGAACTAATGGATATTGTTGATAATGCTTTAAATCAACAACAATTGAAAAAATCAAAAGATACCGAAATTCAAAAAAAGTAAGTGTACTTCCTAGTTAATTTCTGATTAATTAAAGTTCGATCAATGCAAAAAAAATACGAGACAAATACATATATTTTTGTAATCTGAATGAATTTTAGTTTCTCCTTATCTTTATATTTGTTTGTATTAATTTTTTTTTTAATCGTATACAGAATTATGTTTATGTTTACAATCTAGTTTATTCTCGATTTGTCGTTTTTTTTTATTTTATTTATTCAATTTTTTATTGTTACAGTTTACAAGCTTTCCAGAAAGAAACTGAAGAAATGTTGAAAATTGCCTCCGGTATTTTGGATGAATTAAAACCAACTACTAAACCAAAAGAGACTCCTAAGGTAATTAATAGATTGATTCGTTATTATCTATTGTGATTTAATATTTTGGTAGGAACCTGAGAAGCCGCCGACGCGTCAATCAACTGATTGTTCAAAATCATGTCCAATATGTTTAGAACCGTTATTCTCTCAACCGGCTGCATCAACAATATGTGGACATTTGTATTGTGAAGCATGTATTCGTGCTGTGATACAAAGTTCGAAGAGATGTCCAACATGTCGAAAAGCCTTAACATTGAAAAAGATTCATCCCGTTTATCTATAATTTTATTCATGTTGCCAAATATATTTTTTCTTATCTTAGAATTTTGTATGTGTTTACTGTTTTGTAGAACAATTTCAGAAAAATTAATCTGTACAATTTTTTTTTTCATTTTTTTTCGTTCCTTTTTTTTTGTATTTCTGTACTCGAGTTTTTCCTATGTTATTTCTAAATATTATGATTCTGAGGTGTTTTTCTGTAAGAAAACTGTGATAATTATGAATGATTTCTAATAAATTTTTTGCATTATTGTCTAGTTTTATTATCAATTGTTGTGAATCCTTTAAGTCATTGTTTATGTGCTTTAAGTCACGTTGAAGTGATATCATTAGGTTGATTGTCCCGCTCTCATAGATGTATTACTGGTGATCTATACCTACGCTTTACAATATTGAAAATTATAGTCGTTGCCATTCAAGTTTAGAGTCACGTGACCCTTGAATGAACTAATAATGGTCAATTTGAAGAAATCTGAAATTCATCGATTAATGTGTACAACAATGATGCCAATATAAACGACGATCGTGTCAATAGTGTTCTTAGGATCCAGGTAGGTGGAGAGACTTTTCTCTACTAAACCGCTACTTGTGTTGAGAACGAGAGACAAAAGATAGTTTCCTCGTTTCCTGTGCATTTTTTGAGCAGGAGGTTGAATCTGCCTCTTATTTATCGCAAAAAAAAGGGAGAAGTTAGCAGACATAATTAAGTCTCTCCGTCTATCTGCACTAATACGTTTGACCATGTTACTCTAAAATCTAAAAGTAAATGGCAACGACTATATTAAACCCATGGCCGGACTGGCTTAAATTCGCTTCCAAATATCTGTGCAAAAATGATGGTTACGCCGATCGAAATTATCATATCTTCGTCAATCCTTTATGAATTTAAAGAAGCTTTTCACAGCTTTGTAGTGCTCCTGAGGCCGAATTCATTCGTCCAAACGGCAGCTCGATAGTACTTGTAGTTTCCTAGATATCCGCTTCCAAATATTTGTGCAAAAATGATGGTTACGCCAATAGAAATTATCATGTCTTCGTCAATCCTTTATGGATTTAAACCAGCTTTTCACAGTTTTGTAGTGCTCCTGAGGGCGAATTTACTCGTCTAAACCTATGCTCGGTAGTACTTCTAGTTTCCTAGATATCCGCTTAGAAATATTTGTGCAAAAATGATGGTTACGCCGATAGAAATTATCATGTCTTCGTCAATCCTTTATGGATTTAAACCAGCTTTTCACAGTTTTGTAGTGCTCCTGAGGGCGAATTTACTCGTCTTAACCTATGCTCGGTAGTACTTGTAGTTTCCTAGATATTCGCTTCCATATATTTGTGCAAAAATGATGGTTACGCCGATAGAAATTATCATATCTTGGTCACTCCTTTATGGATTGCAACGGGCTTTCCGCAGTTTTGTAGTGCTCCTGAGGGCGAATTCACTCGTCCAAACGGCAGCTCGATAGTACTTGTAGTTTCCTAGATACATATTCGCTTCCAAATATTTGTGCAAAAATGATGGCTACGCCGATAGAAATTATAATATCTTCGTCAATCCTTTATGGATTTAAACAAGCTTTTCACAGTTTTGTAGTGCTCCTGAGGGCGAATTTACTCGTCTTAACCTATGCTCGGTAGTATAGTCAACAGAAAAATATTGTGAATATCAGCTTATTGACTTTTAAAAGTTAAATTACTTTATGGCTGGACCCAACAATAGTGTGTCCCCGTCCCTTTTCTAAAATTATATTATTATATACCTGCACTCCGGGACACATTTCTCTCTCTTTGTACCTACATCTGTTTGAGATTGTAAATCAAAATTGTCTGTTGTTGCTGATGTAGTAGGCACATTCTATTGTTGGGTCCAGCCATAAAGTAATTTAACTTTTAAAAGTCAATAAGTTGAAATTCACAATATTTTTCCGTTGACTATACTTGTAGTTTCCTAGATATCCGCTTAAAAATATTTGTGCAAAAATGATGGTTACGCCGATAAAAATTATCATGTCTTCGTCAATCCTTTATGGATTTAAACAAGCTTTCCACAGTTTTGTAGTGCTCCTGAGGGCGAATTTACTCGTCCAAACCGCAGATCGGTGGTACTTGCGGTGATATTGGTTAAAAAAAAATAAACAAATTGATCGAAACAAAACGATCTGAGTGTTCCATGCCGCTTCACACCCGAATATATTATGTAATTCTTTATAAGCATCTTTTTATTAAAACTGCTTATGCGTTTGAAGGGTCCCTTTATAAAATTAGCTTCAGGGCTCTAAAATATATAGATCCGCCTCTGCACCGTAGCAAAAGAATGTAGGTACCCTGAAATTCCAGCACCAAAAAACTGATCCACTTTAGTGTCCCCCCAATTTCGAATTAAATAGGTAAATTCCGTCTTGTACCCCTTAAAACAACAAAAACTCTTGTAAATAATCATGCTGTAATGATGTTCCCTAAAATGTAGACACAGACAATTCCATTACAGATGATTAAAATGCCAGAAATGCTGCCAAATCCATTCCAGGATAATTAACAGTTAATAAGGCATTTAAAAAATTTGGAAATCTTTTAGAAGATATTTAAGAAAATGGAGGAAATTAAGGACTTATTCACCATTAGAATATTGCTACATACTTTTACTCAGGGGTCCACCCAACCTCTCCAGTCAAAATCAAAATTTAGAAGAATTTTTGAAGAAAATAGGCAGCGAAATGCTAGAAAGTCAAAATAATTAACTCATAATAATTTCTTTTATCTATAGGCATTCCGCAAATAAGTTTGTTAGTCTTATAGGGGTTTCATGAGTCGATAAAGTTTGAAGACCACAGCTCTATGCCATTGATTGTAAGCCTACTCACAATAAGCAGTTTTATAGTGGTATTTGAAATTACATTACGGACCCCAAAACCGATTAGGTACTACTGTCTCAGCGTGTACAGAGCGCAGCACAGAGACTCCTGAATAGAGCCGGCCCTGGCTTAAGAAAATGAAAAGCTCCATTGATGGGATATCCTGTATACTTCAGTATAATCACTGAATTACCCAAGTGCCTCACTAAAAAATAAATAAAATATATGCACAAAAAGCATATTAAATGGTAAATCAATGGATAAAACCCTACAAATTACAATTTCAAGACTATCACATCTGCATACATATGATAAATATACAATGTATTATATGGCCACCATAACCCTCTAGCCATATAACCATCATCATTATTCGATATAAAACAGGGCAATATAGGCGTGTATAATATTGTACGGATACGTATTTTAAATACCCTTAATATTGAAAATGATTGGTGGATTGAAACAAACTAAACCATTATGATTGGTCGAATAACAACTAAGAATGTGATAAACGAAGTCATTGAGGGCGGACCATTACCACCACACCAGTTGGCGTGTGTATTGGGCGGAGTTATACAACAAACAAGGGGGCTAAAGGAATTTTTATCCAAGACACACAAGTTAGTCCTAATACCGGTTCTGTATGAGACGTATGTGTGTTGTGTGATTTTATAGTTGCTAGGATTACTAGATTTATAAAAACGGACAATAGAAAAACGTAAAAATTAAACAAAAACAAAGACGATTTTGTGATAGTATTGTTAATAATAATAATAATAACAACAGTAATGTCGATAATAATAATAAAAATAGTGGCGTTAATTAGTGTTTAAGTCTGGATTGATAGTATATTGTTCAGACAAAAGAAGGAATAATTTGATTGGTGTTGGTTATTATTGTGCTATAATTGTTATTATTATTGGATGATTAATTTGCAATGTGTATATGTATATAATGAGTTGTTCTGAAGTTATGTACCAAGCATATTATCCTTATTTATATCAAAGGGCTGGAGCAGCACCACCAGTATCAGCACATCCAGTACCTAGAACTGGACCATTTAGTTCACCGTTTGGTGCTGCTCACCAATATGATAGGGTGAGTAAGAAGAATACATTTATATTAAAAACAAGGAAAAAACAATCACTCATCTAGTCACTGATTAGAATAATCTTATCGCATTACAAAAATTAGATACAGTGGAATCGCTATATAGTGAAAACTTAGACCAGGAGTTCCCAAACTTTTTGATTAAAGGGTCAATTACTACAACAATAGAAACTTGGCGGTTCCACCCATGATTAAGTTGATTTCTTTGAATAAATGCTACGAAAAATTGGGACTTTCCAAATATAGTTGTAGATCAATTGGGAAAGTTTCAATTACTTTTGGGTTTTAACATGATTCGGATTTATAGATTAAAATATTTTGACCATACAAGATTCAAGTTATTATACGGCATGTTCCAGTAAAATGTACCGCAAATTCTAAAGAAAGTCAATGTCTAACATTTATGGGATTATAGATAGGTAGATGGAGGAAATAGAGAGACACACTACTGTAGGACACACTGTATAATATTTAATTATAAATTTTAAGTGAGAAATGTATCATTTATCAGAATATTTGAAATATTTTGACAGTGAAATTAATTCATTTCTGTATGAAATTTGAATATTATTACGATTTACCTGTAGGCGACATTCTTTATAAATAAACACACTTTTCCGGTTCAATTTCATCATTTTATATAAATATGAAAGTAATTCCATATACGTAGGTACGTATGTATTTACGTATATGTTGATAAATTAGTATTAGAAGTAAATAAAAATAAATTTAAATTATTTAAAACTTGTTATTAAAATAAAAGTGTTTAATATCGAGATAAACATTTTAACTGTTTTTAGCTAATATTAGTATTAAATATAATTTATAGGCAAAAAATTAAAAATTTTATTGGAATTTAAAACTTGTAAAGAATTTGAAATTTTCGGCAATTAGAATTCTTTTAATGAAATTTGATGAAAAAAAAATGTTGCATTTTTATAATAAATAGGTAAATAAATAGACGACTGACACAGACACACAATCAATTCATAGAAAATAAAGAAAAAATCTAACAAAATGCTCATGTTTTATTTCAAATTTATGTAAGCACGTAGAGTTAATTGACAGGAAATCAAACATGATATAGTACTGTCCAGTAGCGGATCCAGGCATATGGGGACCCTGAAACTTGTGTCCTTTGAGTGGCCCACTTAGTGACGTATACCAAAGAGAAGATAGATAGTATTAGCTTCAAGGGGCGCCTTTTAGCTGAAGCCCTTGAAACTTAAGATTGATTAGGCTCACACTGGATCCGCCACTGGTACTGTTTCTTTTTTTTGGTCGTATTCTTCTATCGTACAACATTTAAACTGTGTCGTTAAGATTTCTAAAGAATTTTCCACTATACAACACTGGACAAAATAACGTCCAAGGTAACAACTGTTTAGAAACACAAAAGTTACCGAAAACAAGTTGATGTTTTCAAAATTGTCGCCTAATTATTGGTTTTATTGACCAATTTTAACCGGATTTGTTGGAAAGAATCACATTTTAAGTGACCACACATGAAAGTTATATTGGTGATTTTCGTTTTTAATCTTTGTTTATATTGATATTTTTTTAATTTATTTAACTTAATTCTAGCGGTTGTAAATATACAGTTACATCACCGTCGGTATAAATGTAACGTGTTTATACGTTAAAGATGACTGTTTGTGGTAATTTCGAGAAATTAATTGAATTGCAGAAGGGTAAAGTTGTTGAGGAGACAAAAACACAAAAATAGTTATACCTTTGGAATAAAGGAATAAATAATTATTGAAACGACTGTTAATTATTCTATTTATAATTATTAACTGTTTGCATCTCCAGTTTAATCGTCGGTTATAAAGTTATAATATAAATGTTAAATAATTTATTTTAGTAAATAACTATTACCGTGAATAGTTTAATATTTTTGCAATTTCTCGATTACCAGCCAACAATTTAAAGAACGTTAACATAATTCTATAATAATCAAATCAAGTTCTTATCAATCGAAATCTAAATTAACCTAATTGATATTGTCTGAGAATTCGTTGATAAGTGAATTGAATAGAAATATTTCGTATACAGTGGAGTCTCTATATAATGCAATTCTGTACTTATACAGGGAAGATCTATAATTTTGTTGGACACTTTTCATTTCACTATAGGTATACATAGAGATTCCACTGTAGCTATAATTCATGGAGAAATTTCAAGAAAGACTAATCTTCGAGAACGATCAAATGTTAAAAAGTGGTCAGTCTTCAGTTCTACTGATTTGATATTTTGTTGTCGGTTGGTTTTTTTTTTCAAATGGATAATCAGAATAATTTTTGCCAACGTTTAAATCAAGAATTATAACAAAGCAACAACTCGAGTGATAAAAAATTGATCAAGCCCGCAAGAATTAACTCTTGATTTGTGTGCAATTTTCAAGGCGGACACAACACGAATTTCACCAAAAACTCATAATAGCTTTATATTTTTTCATAGATAAATCGTATCTTCTACAGGAAAATTATTACTTCTCTTCTAAGACTAGATTCATAATAAAATCTTTTTATTTAATGTTACATCACGTGATAAACAAATAAAAGAACAACAGCTCAAGAATAAGAGAACTGTTGTGGAATCTTGTTATCACTAGAAGATCTCTGTGTATAAAGAATCCGGCTTTCGAAATAATGATCGATTACTTTTGATTTAATAATTAGTATCGTCAATTTTTGAAGAACAATAATGATCCTAACTTTAGGACTGATAGTTCTAATGCAGGGGTCTTCAACCTCTTTTTCTGTAAAGCCAGTCTTCTGTCCCTTATCGACTCGAATCCCTACTAAATCCTAGTCATATCTAATTGCAGTGCAGTAAAACTTGGGACAAAACTAAAAAATTATTTCCTATCATATTTTGTAACACAGGGTCAATGTGAAAGAATAAACAATTTTATTGAAGCTCTCGAGGGCCGCAAGATAAGTCGGGGCCACGTGTTGAAGACATTTATTAGAAATGATGACAATTATTCAGAGTTGTTTATTAATAGATTTGTAATATTTTCAGTAATTTCAGTTTCTCTGTTAAGAATGTTGATGAATTATTTTTAGATCTTGACACAATTTAAAAATTTATTACGACAAATCTTAATCTATAATAATAATTCTATTTTGACTTCCTCTTCCTTATTGGTAATAATTTCTATGAAATCTTCACTTTGCAGTAATAAATCTTTTGATGAAAACGACAATTATTGAAGGTCTTCATACGAACTTTCAAGAATCGACAACTTTATGTTCATAATTAATTAATTAATTAATTAATCTTGGAAATGTAATCAAAATATTCAATTGAAATTAATTATAGCTGCACCGGTTTCGGGCTCTATCGCCCATCATCAGTTGACCGTGATGATAATGATGATCTATGCACCTCGTTGATTAACCTTTTGATTTTGCCATAAAGTAAGGGAAACTTCAAAAACAAGAGCCTAAAAAAATTGGAATCAAGTTGAAAATTATTGTCTAGCCGGTTTCAGAGTTGTCGTCTCTAACAACGATCGGCTTTTATAGGTAGGACGTTTGATGTTCGCATCAACATACAAATAAAGTTCGGTTGTTTGTATCAACAAACTTTTTGATAATAATAATATATTTTATACGAAAACAACGTATACAATTTACATATTGAACATGAGAAATTTATATTTGGTTTGCGTAACTTTTATAAATTCTCTAATACACATCGTCTACACAACTTTAATGATTTTAATCTGTTTTCGTTCACATTTTATATTAACAACGTTTTCGTTTTAAAACGTCCCATCTTCCTGTACGATTGATGTATAAACTTAGAACGCATATAATTACAAGCGTTGATTAGTTCTAATTAATTTCTGGTGACCACTTTTTTTTCTTGTCATTCTAAACAACTGGTTCTTGGAACAAATTTACTAATTTTAGAGATAGGTATGGAGAGAAAACTTCGTGTTTCTTTCTTGGTGGTTTTTGGGGAAAAAAAGAGAAGGTGTACAGACCAGTAGGTAGAGACGGTCATAAATTTCAAGATGAAATGGAAAGGACCTTAAAGTTGTAGGTAATCTTATGATATAAATCAGGCCAATGTGCAGCCTCTCACCTGATTATTCAACGTCATGGCGCAATTTTACCGTAGTGACATGAGTTGTATAAAAAAATGAAAGGAAATCAATTACCAGAAGGAGATTTTTGGTCACCAGAGACAAAAAAAAATGAGAGAGAAGAAACTTGGACTTGTCATATGTATTATTAATAATTAAGGGCTCAAACTTGATAGGGATTCTCCCGATTGTTGATAAGTCTAAGGATAACAGTATAACTTATGAAGGGCCTAAATGTTTGTCACTGTTTCTGCATGTCATAGTTAAAAATTGAATGCCCTACATCTTAATCAAACAAATCATCTACATACTATAGAAATAACGACTACTACAGGCAAATTGTCGTCGTCACATTCCACAACAAGACAACCTGCCCTACACAATCATCTCAGTTCCACTCAAACATTTATTAGTCACAATAGAAATATATCTCGTCGCGATGTTTGATTTCAAATGCCGAATTTTTCAATCGTGGGAATAGAATTGCACTCATCTCTCTACCTTCTTTACCATACCTATAGTATAGAATATAAGTTCTTGTTTGTGTATTGGATAAGACATACAGGATCGAAATAAGCTGCTGTCGAAGAGTCTCTCTGTATATAAGGATAGCGAACGAGTCGGCCTTGTCAAAGCATTCCGCGGCGCCGGACAGAACTCGCTTCCCGGACTTCTAATTTCAACAAGTGACTTGTTTTTGTTCCCAGTCTATTCATCAAGAACATACATATAGTCAAGTTCCAGCCAGCAGCTGGACATTAGTGCTGTATTTTGGTTGTCCACGAATCTATAGTCATTCAAAATACTAATACAAATACATAATAACAATGATAGAAATATAGAATGATCTAAAAAGACAGAGATGGATTGAATGGCGGAGGGCTAAAAAAACGAACGATAGGAATCGCGACCGGTGCCGGAGCCAATTCTGGAATCTATCCAGAATCAAATGTGATTATAATAAACGTACGAAAATTTTCAATTCAGCATGTGATGTAACCTCGCGGACTCATTGTAAATGGAGTCCCATTATGGCAGCCACAAAACACTGTAATCTAATATTGGTCTTCAAGTATCTGTAGGTGTAAATACGGTCCTGATTCCACTAAAATCTCTTTGCAAAAAGATGACCTAAATTTACCTCTAAAACAACTTGTTACGTTTGTTCTGATTCAATTTAAATGTTAGTTTCCCATGGCGAGAACTTTTTTTGAAAATTTCTCTAAACATAAATCAAAAATTTCAGGAAAAAAAACGACAATATTAATGATTTTAATCAATAAAATTTTGTAACAACTTGATCTGGGAGATGGTTTTTTTATATAGATTATAACACTTTTTAACACATTACCACCTACTGTGAAACAGCATCTTGAAATTTTTCTAATTAAAAATCGTTAGAAAATTAATTATAATCAGTGAAAGTCATTAATTCTTTATCAGGAGTAAAGTAAGAATATTTAATTACAGAATTATGTAAATTATTATCATATCGTTTAGTTATTCAATAATATTTATATTTCTTAATGATATTAGTGTATACACATATAAATTACACGATTAAACCTAATCCAGATGCATTTATCTATGTAGTTTCCAGTAATCAATCCTATAAATGGTCGAATGCAATTGGTAACATAACGATAGATAAAGTGCCGCAAAGTAAATGTCGATTTCATCGTTTGAAATTAACAGTTTCAAGACGAATTTTAGTTGTTTTACAAACTAGAATTTAGAACACTTTTTCTCTATAATTCTAAAGAAAACTGATCAGCTGCAGTAAAACTTTTATGAAATTAACTTAAAGATCTAGTTAGTCATCCCTCTATACAGTAGAGCTCAGTTATACCTACTGGACAAGGGGGATAGAGACAACTTGATTT
>JAZBHA010001924.1:1877-12693 GCA_037464855.1 Iselma pallidipennis | reverse complement strand
TCTCGGGAGGCGAGCGTAGACCGAGAAGGCGCGCTTTGTTGCCCTGTTCTGAATCTCGCCTGCAGCCCCATGGTAACCATAGAGAAAGTTTCTCTATGCTAGTAACTAGCGCCAAACGGAGAACTTTTGAACTAAAAAACTAAAAAAATGCCCAGACCCAGACCTTACCTTTTATTAATAATAATTAATAATACTAATCAAAGGCAAATCACCTTTATAGTAATTGTTAACAAAAAATAAAAATTAACAATTCTATATTCGTAATAATTATCTATCGATCGTTAATATTTGTTGTAATTGTAAAAACTTTCAACTTTCCACCAATTTATTTTGCACATGCGCTTTAAGCTTCAAATTGATGACCAACACCAACAGCTACAAACATCCAACTCCAAATGCAAATGACAGTTCAGTTGAAATTGGGCTGGGAGGTGTGTCTGATTAATTCTAACCTGTTGTTGTAACCTTTTCTTTCGTTTATTTTCGTTATTTTGTTATTATGATGCGATGATAATAGTGATAATAAGTGAATTTATAAAACGGTAGCAGTTGATAAGATAATGTGATGTGTTTAGATAACATTCAATTAGTTTGATAATAGTATAAACAGAAGAGAGATAAACGGACGCGGGAATTGTTTAATAAAGAAGTAAATTTCTCTACAGGTAAGTTCATCGTGTTTGGGCGTCAACCCATTCAAAATACATACATACATACATACATAGCCTGTTTATTTTAATATTTGTATGTGTCTTTATTTTTTCAATTCTTAAAAGAAATATTTTCAATTGTTTTCTTCTAATGGGGTATGTTTTTATAAAATTATAGATGATAATAATAATAAAAACACAGTGCACTTTTATTGGGTGGGTGTGTACCTGGTTGATGAAGCCAATGATGATGATGACGATAATTTGTCATGACTCACGTTTTATTTTCTTAAAATAATAGAGAACATGTAAGATTGCTAATAAGATATGCGTTGGGCAAGAAGAATTGAAGATGAAGGAAGGCGAAGGCCCTCTTGAATTTTATAAATACTAGTAATACCTATTCCTATAATAAATAATAGAAATATGTAGGTACAGATAGGTAGGATTGTATGTATACTGACTTGCACTAGAAACGAGTAGGTACATATTCTGAAAATAATGCAAATCTGTATTGAGATAGAATTGAAGAGAGTATAATAATATGTAATTAAATTTAGAATTTAAACAAATTTTTCAATTTCTAACCTAATTCCAAAGAAAATTGATTTCATTTGGTGTTTTTCGATTACCTAATAACATTTAATAGTAATAATAATAATGAAAATAATTAAATAAATTTAAATAAAAGTTTTAGGTTATTTTAATTTGGACAAGCTTTTATTTTTGTTGTAAAAGAAGCTTTAGAAGTTGATTTTTGCGGTTACTTATTGTTAGTATAAAATGTAGGAAAATTCGATTGATCATTTGACTGTTGACTGATATGTATAGGTAATACATAATATACATATGTATCTGATTATGTATTTCATACACCACTTGTATGTGTGTACATATGTACATTTGTAACCTAAATAAATACCATATATGTAGGTTCATATTATTATAGGAGTAGTAAGTTGAGAAGAGATAAAGTAAATAGGCACCTACCTATATGCTATATACCTATACTATATCATCTACATATACACCGTGCATCTAATATGTATAATAGAATCACTTTAAATAGGTAATGTTTCGATTAATAAATTGATTTTAATTCATAATTCTGTTGTTTAATAGATATACATATACCTAATATTATTTTGTTTGTATGGCAGAGTCATTGCTAATGTATAACTCTCTATATCTTGTTGTTGATGATGATGATAATCTATTTTAGAGGGGTGGTGGACAACAATATTGTATGTACAGCTGTTTGACTGTACGTATACTATCTACATCCCCCTCTTCTAGCGCGCGTGCTGAATTAAATACAATGAACTAAAGGCCTATCAAATGCAATACAAATTTTCTATAGTTTGTGAACATTGCACCTTGAAATAGCCATTTTATTATTGGTAACAGATGTTGAATTCTTTATAACGATTTTTTTTTTTAACTAAAAACTTATCTGCTAAATACCTATGTACGATTCTCAAGAGACGTGTATTTGTAGAATTTACTGTATATTGTAAAATAATACTCATACACTGGAAATGAAATTGGAACGCTACCCTTTTGATCGTGATATTTGAACAAATGTTTACCGAATTTTTGGAATTACAAAATAAATCATTAAAAAATCATAGGAGTATTACCTAGCAGCCTACTATAAATAAGGTACTAATTTCATTCCTACCAAAAACAAATATGTACCTATTTTAATATTTTAATACCATTTTAATATATGCATAGGTATAGGTACATTTGATTAGAATGACTCGTTCGCAACTGAATTTCAACTATTCTATTCCCTCGTGTTACTGTTTCTAATATAGGGGGTGTTTATCTGAATAACGAGGGGTGAATCAGAAGTGATGATTTTTTAGATATGAACAAGAGATGTTGCATCAGTGTACCGAATGGTAATGATAATAAGTTGTGCACATGGATACATTTTTTTAATTTAAAAAGTTTTTATAGTCGGCACACTATAATGTAGAAAAACCTTATTTAAAACATACATATGTTATAAATTTTATAATAAGAAAAAGAAGAGAAAAAACACCATCTTAAAAAAAGTACATATTCACTATTTGTGTTTACTACATGGTTAAGAGTAAGAGCACAACGGTGAAAATGAATTTTGTAATTATGTTCTGTGTATGTACTCATGCTTTGAGAAGAGGGGTGGTTTTATTGATTGAATTTTAATCTGGACAATCTCTGTTACTAGAGTTACTAGAAACATACAGATTGGGTGCACTATTTATAGTTTCAAATTTAAATCGCAATGATCCACCTAAGCTGCTCCTGTTCATAACATATGTACTACTTAAAAAAAAAGGCTCTGAAAGGTTCTTCGCTGGTGGCCACAGAAACAACAACGAAACTTGCTTGGTGGCTGCAAAAATGATGGCAAGACTTGGTGGTGGCTGTACAATTCCCTTTTTTCTCAGAATATCTAGTATGTACTTTTTCAATTATTATCATTAAATTTTTCTCAACTACTGATTTTTAGTGTTGAAATTTATTAACAAATTTTGATATTTTTACTCAAGAATAAAAAAATCAATTCTCATGAATAATTACAATCTTTTAACTTGTTTGTAATCAAATTTGAGTTTCTTTTATTCGAACATATGTACTACAAATCATCTTTTTTAATTCCTTTGGATCTAAAAAGATACACCTGTGAGATATCAATCAAATGCAATATTTTTACCCTGTGAGTGTAGATATCTATTATTTATTATTATTAATGTATAAAACGTGCTCTTGAAGGATTTTAACCGATTTCAGTTTTATATTTTTGTTTCTTCTCTGTCATTTAAAGCTGAAATTAAAATTTTTTATAACAATTTGTATATCTAACAAGGCTGCCAGACGGCCACAATATAATTCAATTTAGCGACAAGGTCAGTACAAATTGAAATATTTTTGAATTTTACCCTGCCAGACGGGCATTTCACAATTACAATTAACTCACGCGCAAGGCATAGACTGTCATGTGTATGTTGTGTGTGGATCTTGACCAAACAGCTGATAGCAGCCATGCTTTTCGATGCCGCGCATGCGTAGTTCACATAATTTAGCTAAATAGAGTTTTGAACAGCCAATTTACTAAATAAATTTCGCCGCTCATTAATTGAATATTGTGGGCAGCCAGACGGCAAATTGAGAACCAAGGTAATTGCAAACTTGGTTAATTTGAATTATATTGTGGCCGTCTGGCAGCCTTGTTATGTGTCATATAACGAATCCAACAATAATCAGTGTTGCACAGTGGCGGATTTAGGCGTTTTGTTGTCCTGAAACTTACGTTATGTTTTATAAACGAAAAGGATTGTTTTGTCAAGCTTCAGCTTCAGGGGCCCCGTTTAATTGGGGGCCCTAAAGTTTAAGCTTTATATTGAATCATGGTGTTGGTGGTGTTGGAGCATTTCTTTTATAGTCTGCTAACGAAACTAAAATTAGCAGTCGCTCAAATTATATTTAACTTGAAAATGTCCGCATTCTTTAAAAATAGATTAAGTGATGTATGATTACAACAGAAAAAAATCCTCAAACAAGGAAATGGAATAGAATAGAGTCAACTACTATACACCACTTATCTACATATTGAAGAAGAGGGGTGGTTGTTGTAATGAATTTTATAATGTTGTGGGGTTTAAAAAACAATAAAAATAATACACAATATTAAATGTGTGTAAATTTGAAGATCAAACAATATTACAAAAAATTATTATAAAAATCAAGACCAATGTTCCCTCTAAGTCTCCTCTAGGTCGGAAACGCCCATCACGTCCAAAATTCAATTCCAGTGCTATATACATATACATTATACGTTATATACCGTACTTCTCAAAAGATCCTGCTTATAACCGTGCACAATGACCAGAAACTACAGGGAACATTGATCAAGACATCAATTGTATGATTTTTATTGTTTTATCCCTTCTTATTAAAAGGCAAGAGGGTTGTCTCCAACAATAATACATGGTAACCTGAAATGTTTTTTACTTGACAACCGAATAAAGCCTCTATAGATTGATTGTCCTCGTATTATTGAAATTTGATTTTTATTTTATTTGTTTCCGATTTGTTTTTAGTGCTTTGATTCAAAGGTAAATGTGATTGGTAGCTGGTGTGTCTCCTCTTTTCGCCAGTCACTTTCTCATGTAGTTCTCTACCATTTCTAAATTATTATTATTTTTTAATTGAATGGTTGGTTTGCTTGTAAAAACTGATTGTGAGAAAAAAGCCTTCCATTTCTTTCCTAACGACTGCTTTTTAGTTATGTACATTTGTACATCGATGGGCCAAGCTCTCCGTTCTTGAATTAATTAGCTACAAAAAAGAACTAAGGTCTACAAGCGCGCCAAGTTCAACTTGATACAATACCTTTTCAAATAATTTTTCATAAAATTCTCTATTCGCAATGCCCGCCTGCCCTGTCTTATTGATCCTTGTATGAATTCCAGGGCAAAGAACTTACTAATTACATTTGCGTGACTCTGTTTGCTTGGCGATAGTGACCTGAATTCAAAACAGAACATATCAAATATACGCTTTAGAAATACATATTTGATCCTGTCTGCAGTAACAAAACATAAACTGGGGGCGAGTTGTTTTTTGGTGGTAAAGTTGTGACGACTGCCACCCTTCACGATGCTCGTGCTCTATAATGCCGGTATTTGTATACAATTTTACCGGAAGCTTTGACAGTTTTTTCGATTTTTTCCTTTTAAATTGTTTGTACTGGTGTTAAATAAATATTGTGGTTAAGAATACTACACCCACCTAACAAGCAGTGCATACACAGTCGTTGTATTTCTTAATTTTATTTTTTTCAGTCTGCGTGATTGATGAACACCACTCCCCCATTAATTTCACGGTCTACAAATGAAATTATTGTTATGGTTGATTTGTTGGTGTTTTTTTTTTTCAAACTTACAATATTTTAAGTAGTTGTCTATAAACTTGCTTTTTTTTGTCTTTACAGGAAAATATATCTGTAATGAAGTTGAAAATATATTTCCAATGGATCATAATTTGTTGCTGGTTTCCAAAATTTTCATCACCACAAGATATTAACATAAATCAATATGATAGATTAGACATAACTAGCAATAATCCAAATAATTATGATCCATACAACAATCCATATAATACACCAAATCCAAATGATTTATATGGCGGTGGTGGTGGTGTTCTTAATAATAATAATAATAATAATAATAATAATAATAATAATAATGATGGACGAAATGATCAATATCCATATGGTGGTGGTAAAGATGATCAGTTTGGACGTACACCGCCACCATGGCGACAAACACAATTTGGAATTGGTCGGAATCAATTTGAACAACGTGCAACAGAGATTCGTGAAGCAACATACTTCGTTGTGGCATCAAAAGTAGTACGTCCTGGTCATTTATATCGTGTTGGTGTTACTGTATTAAAAGAAGATCAACCATTAACCGTACGTACATCGATACAACGTAATGGTGTTGAATTATCTGAAGATCATAAATTGGTTAAAAAAGGCATACCAGAAACATTATTGATGCGCGTACCTCCAACTAGTGTACCTGGTGAATATAAATTACGTGTTGAGGGATATTATGATGATATCTTAGGTGGTTTATTATTTGTTAATGAAACTAAATTGATATTTTCACAAAGATCAATGACAATCTTTGTACAAATTGAAAAACCTGTTTATATGCAAAATGAAATTGTACGTTTCCGTACAATACCAATAAATACTGAATTGAAAGCATTCAATGAAGCTATTGATGTTTATATGCTGGATCCAAATGGACATATAATGAAACGTTGGCTATCAAGACAATCAAATTTAGGTACAGTCAGTTTAGAATATCATTTATCTGATCAACCTGTATTTGGTGAATGGAAGATTCGTGTATTGGCACAAAATCAAATTGAAGAATCAACATTTCTAGTTGAAGAATATTATCAGACACGTTTTGAAGTTAATGTAACAATGCCAGCATTCTTTTTCAATACAGAAGAATATATACATGGTATTGTAATGGCAAATTATACCAGTGGTGCACCAGTACGTGGTAATTTAACATTAAAAGCAACAGTACGTCCTATACGTCCATTTGATCCAAACCGTTTTCGTACAAATGTACCACGTCGTAATGATTATAATCGTCGTTATGGTAGTGGTGGTATTGGTGTTGGTGGTTGGGGTGGCAATGATGGTATTTATTATCAGCAAAATCAATATGATAATCGACGACCAACAATTGGTGGTGGTGGTGGTGCTGGTGGTGCTGGTGAATATGGACAATATCCAGATTATGAAGCTTCTGGTTATAATCGACCAATTGTTGAAAAATATTTTAATTTTGTAAATATACATACAGTACAGTACAGTAATGACCAAAATTATAACAAAGAAAATCTACTACAATAGTATCAGTACACTTTATGGTAGTTTTTAAGTCACAAATTTAGTAATTATCATTAAAAAGTTGTTATAATTTCGTCCATTCCTGTATTAGTATATTTTATTTATTAATAATACAACAGTATCTAATAAATAAATTTATTTTAGGACGAAGAATTTCCATTTTGGTTTAAAATTCCGGAAAATTATTACGAACCAATACCTAGTTTAAAACGTTTTTACGGTGTTTATAAATTTAAATATCCAATACGTGAATTATTACATTATGTATCAACATTAGAAGGTATGGAAGTTGTTGTTACAGCAACAGTTGGTGACCATTTCCTAGATGAAATCATTGAAGGCTATTCAATAGCTAGAATATTTAATTCATCAATTAAATTATCATTTTTGGGTGATTCACCACAAGTTTTTAAACCTGGAATGCCTATAACAACCTATATTGCTGCCTCATTTCATGATGGTTCACCATTAAATGCTGAACAATTAAGAAATGGTGTAATGGAAGTAACAAGCTATGCACAAATGAGAGGTGGTGGACGTCGTGATTTAATACGACGACAATTATTTATGATGGATGATAATCCAGGTGTATGGGAATATAAAATTGATGTAAAAGATGAATTGAATTTACAAGGTCCTAGAGCTTATGATGAATTGAATCAATTAGAATCGATAAGAGTTGCAGCCAATTTTCGTGATAATATGGGACAATATGTACAAACTGAATTATTATTATTAGCACATCATAGTATTAATGGACAACATTTAAAAGTCTTTACAAGTACAATTAGACCGGAAGTTGGTGAAAATATGATTTTTCATATAAAAAGTAATTTTTATATACAAAAATTTAATTATATGATATTAGCAAAAGGTATAGTATTAGTATCTGGCGATCAAGATATGAATGATTATATTGCATCAATGGCAATAACATTAAGTGCTGAAATGGCACCAGTTGCAACAATAATTGTATGGCATTTAAGTCGTTATGGTGATGTGGTTGTTGATAGTTTAACATTTCCTGTTAATGGAATTAGTCGTAATAAAGTATGTATATCAATATTACCTACATATTACATATTACATATTAATTATAACGTAATTAAATGATGCTAGTAATTTAATTAATTTCTTCTTCTTCTTCTTATTATTATTATTATTTTCAGTTTAAAGTTTTTATTAATAATAAAAAGGCACGTACTGGTCATGTTGTTGAAGTAGCAATATATGGTGAGGCTGGTTCATATGTTGGTTTAAGTGGTATAGATCGTGCATTTTATACAATGCAAGCTGGTAATGAATTATCATTATCTAAAGTATTGGATAAAATGTCAACATTTGATGAAAATACAAATGGTACACATCGACATATATGGTTTTCGCATGAAGGTAATCCAGATGAATTGGTCTTTTTCCCATCATCAACATATGGTATAGATGCAAATCGTACATTTGAATATGCTGGTTTAATTGTATTTAGTGATTTTGAATTGCCAAGACGATATTCATATTGTAATATAACACAAGGTTTTGGTGAATGTTTAAATGGACGTTGTTATCCATTAAATAAACGTTGTGATCATTATCAAGATTGTGAAGATGGTACAGATGAAGCTGGATGTAGTAATGTTGGACATAATACAACAGAACATGCATTATTTAGAAAGTTTCGTTTTAATCGTATCCAACGTCAATATGAAAATGTTTGGGTATGGAAGGATGTTAATATTGGACCACATGGTAGATATATATTTAATGTACCAGTACCAGCACGTCCTGTACATTGGATGGTATCAGCATTTTCAATGAGTCCATCATTAGGTTTTGGCATGCTTAATAAAGCTATTGAATATATTGGTGTATTACCATTTTTTATTAATGTTGAAATGCCAAATGTATGTATGCAAGGTGAACAAATTGGTATACGTGTAACTGTATTTAATTATATGATAGAAGCAATGGAAGCAACAGTTGTATTAAATAGTTCACCAGATTATAAATTTGTACATGTTGAAGAGAATGGTGTTGTACGTTCATATAATCCACGTACATCATATGGTGAACATCAATTCTTTATTTATATAGAACCACAGGATGCATCAATTGTTTATATACCAATTGTACCACAACGTTTAGGTGATATTGATGTTGTTATACATGCATCAACATTAATTGGTAAAGATATAATAAAACGTAAATTACATGTTGAATCAGATGGTGTACCACAATATCGTCATCAATCAATGTTATTAGATTTAAGTAATCGTGCATATGCATTTCAATATATGCATGTTAATGTTACTGAAACACCAATTATACCATATGAATATGATCGTTATTATGTATATGGATCAAATCGTGCACGTATATCAATTGTTGGTGATGTTGTTGGACCAATATTTCCAACAATACCAGTAAATGCAACATCATTATTATATTTACCAATGGATTCAGCTGAACAGAATATGTTTTCATTTGCTGCCAATATGTATACAACATTATATATGCGTTATACACAACAACGTAATCGTACATTAGAAAAATTAGCATTCCATTATATGAATATTGGTTATCAACGACAATTATCATTTATGCAATTAGATGGTTCATTTACAACATTCCGTAGTGATTGGAATCAATCACAACCATCTGTTTGGTTGACAGCATATTGTGCACGTATATTTCAAGAGGCAAGTTTTTATGAATGGGAAAATTATATTTATATAGATCCAATTGTAATAGCAAAATCTGTGGAATGGGTATTGAAACATCAAAATGAATTTGGTGCATTTTATGAGACAACATGGTTACCAGATCGTAAATATAATTCAACATTAAATTTCGATGATAATGATCATATAATACATCGTAATATAACATTAACAGCTCATGTATTAATTATGTTGGATAGTGTGAAAGATTTAACAAGTGGACTAAGTTCAAAAGTGGCAATTGCACAAAAGAATGCCATCCATTGGTTAGAACGAAATATGGATTTAATAAAACAGAAAGGTCGTCCATTTGATGTTGCCATTGTTGCATATGCATTAATGAAAAATAAAGCACCATTTGCTGAACAAGCATTTATTGAATTGTCACGACGGCAACATTTCGAAGGTGGCTTATTATATTGGGGACGTAAAAAAATACCACAACCACCATATAAAATTGAAAATCAAAAACCATTTCTATTGCCACGTTTACCATATGAATATGATTCAGAAAATATTGAAGCAACATCATATGCCTTAATGGTTTATGTTGGTAGACAAGAACAAATTTATGTTGATAATATTGTACGTTGGTTAAATACACAACGTTTAACAGATGGTGGTTGGGCATCAACATCAGATACAGCAAATGCTATGAAAGCATTAATTGAATATACATCAGCACAACGTATACGTGATATATCTAGTTTATCTGTACAAATTGAGGCAACATCATTACCTGGTAAAACGAGTGTTTTATATGTGAATGAAAAGAATCGTGCAAAATTACAATTTATTGATATACCGAATGCATGGGGTACTGTTAAAGTACAAGCCAAAGGTGTTGGTTATGCTATATTACAAATGCATGTACAATATAATGTTGATATTGAACGTTTCCAAACTAAACCACCAATACCATCATTTGAATTATGGACACGACCACAATTTAGTGGTAGAAATATGTCACATATTACATTCTTTACATGTCAACGGTAATTAACCATTAATTAATTAAT
>JAZBHA010001923.1:0-12703 GCA_037464855.1 Iselma pallidipennis | reverse complement strand
TTACAGAAATTGTTTAATGCAACGTTTTTTATATATTGATTTTGACGAGCAGCTGATGATGGGTGGTTGCACCCGAAACAAGTACTGCAAAAATAAATAATAAAATAAGGATTGACTTGGTCATTTCATCGTTTTCAACTTATCTTCACTTTTATTGTATTTAGTTGGTTGTTCCGTAAAAAGCAAAAAGGAATCGTAAACGAAATTCAGTGGAACCTCGATAATTCGACATTTGTTTTTCTATGTAAAAAGGGATAAATGAAAATTAATAAATTTCATAAAACATCAGTTTTAATCTGCAACAGATTCGCAATCCATTAAAAAGATAAACTAATACCACAACATTAATCAATAATGTGCATCTGTTATGCTCTGAACAAAATAGAAGAATAAGAGATAGAAAGGTACCGATATAATAATATAACGCCACAAATAACTGTGCCCATAAAGATCAACAACAGATGGTTTTGATTCAGTTCTTTTAAGTACATTAAGTATTTTTTACCTTTCTGTTATTAAACGGTTAACATAGCTACCGTTAAAATTGCAAACTTTTACCTGAAAACTAATTGAATTGTCAATTTTTATAATTACAAGTGAAAAGTGAAATTTCATATAAAAATTTAATGAAATTTCAACTAAAAATGAACTAAATTATTTAACAGAGAAAGTACTGATGTTTCCCTTGAATTATTACCGTAAAATAATTCTAAAATTTTTTGTTACAATAGTGTTTTTTTTTACTTTCTTTTATGAGCTACTTATAAATTATGAAAATTACATGTTTTGTATTTATGGCTTGTTATCAATAAAATTGTTTATTGTTTGGTTTTGTAGCATTGAAATGGATATTGTTTGGGCCAGAGACCCAATTGAAGGGTTTATTTTGGCCCGAATTTCTGAATTATTAGCCGATGGTGCTGAAGTTATTCCATTGAATCCGAAATTTACAAAAAGAGTCCTGCCATTCCATGACATCTTTAAAGCTTACGAAGATGCCCAAAAAGACAAAGACTACGAGGATAATTGTAGGAATTTTGCTTTTCAAATTAGTTACTAGTGGTAGTAGTAAATTTAACGTAATTTCAGGTGAAATGATGTTTCTTAATGAAGGCTCGTTATTAAACAATATCAGAGTTCGATATTATAAAAATAAAATTTATGTAAGTATTATGTTTAAGCAAAAAAAATGTTTCATAATTTGTCTTTTCTTGGTAGTCGTACGTTGCAAATATTCTAATAGCTGTTAATCCATATAAAGACATCCCTGAATTATATTCCTCAACAACGATCAAATCATATCAAGGTAAATCATTGGGTCAAATGCCACCGCATGTTTTTGCAATCGCTGATAAAGCATTCCGTGATATGAAAGTATTAAAACAATCTCAATCGATTATTGTATCCGGTGAATCGGGTGCTGGTAAAACGGAATCAACTAAACATCTATTGAAATATTTATGTGATACATGGGGTGCACAAGCTGGACCAATTGAACAGAAAATTTTGGATGCTAATCCAGTTTTAGAAGCATTCGGTAATGCTAAAACTACACGAAATAATAACAGTTCAAGATTTGGTAAATTCATTGAAGTACATTTTGATAAGAGTTTCCATGTAACTGGTGGACATATTTCACATTATCTATTGGAAAAATCGAGAATTTGTTCACCGCAAGGTGATGAGAGGAGCTATCATATATTTTATATGTTGATGGCAGGTGCACCGGAAAGTCTCCGGCAACAGTTATGCCTAACAAAACCAGATGATTTTAATGTAAATATTGCATAAAACCATCAAAATACTCTATTAATCCTTTTAAAAATCATTGCAGTACTTAAAATCAGGTTGTACGAGATACTTCACGACACCAAATACTGAGAAAAAACTAACATCAAGCCAAAAGAGTACTGAACATACTAAGAAGGGACCATTACGTGATATTTTACTAGACGACATTGATGATTTTATTGAATTAGATAAAGCATTATCTCGTTTAGGTTTAAGTAATGATGAACGTTTACAAATCTATGCAACTGTAGCTGCTGTTTTACATCTCGGTAATGTTGAATTTGAAGATGATCCAGAAGATACAAGAGGTGGATGTAAAGTATCTAATAGTAAAGAAAAATCACTGATAATTGCATCAAAATTATTGGGTATTGATGATACTGAATTACGACAAGCTTTAGAATCGAGAGTTATGCAGAGTAGTAGAGGTGGTGTTAAAGGAACTGTGATAATGTTTGTATTAAATGCTTTTTCATGCTACAAAATAATATTTTTATGAATTTTTTTTTATGCAGGGTGCCTCTGAAGGTTTATGAAGCTAATAATGCACGTGATGCCTTAGCTAAAGCTATTTACAGTAATTTATTTGATTATATTGTTAATCGAATCAATCAAAGTATTCCATTCCAAGCATCCAGTTATTATATTGGAGTTCTAGATATTGCCGGATTTGGTAAGCATCCTATTTTTTTTTCACTTTCTATATACAAGAATGAAACGAATAATTTGATTTTAGAATTTTTCACTGTTAATAGTTTTGAACAATTTTGTATTAATTATTGTAATGAGAAATTACAACAATTTTTCAATGAAATTATCCTGAAATTTGAACAAGAATTATATAAAAGAGAAGGTTTAAGTGTTCCAGAAGTCAGTTTCGTCGATAATCAAGACTGTATCGGTAAAGATTTTTATAAATTCCATCAGGGTCGGTAACCGCTCTCAGATTGATCTGAAACTCTCCGCTAACGTTGGTAATATCATGGTTTTTGCAACGTTAGCGCCAAAAACAACGATAAGTCCTATTAGAACAAAGGTGCATGATACCGTATAGGCTATTTGCACCATCCGCGTTCTTTTTCTATCACTAGCGTCAACGTATGAAGTGAAAAAATCCCTAATATTTCCAACTTGACTTGGTAGCACTGGCTAGAGCAATGGGGCTCCATCACTTCCATAAGAAATTGCGCCACTTTCTCCACTAGACGGATTATCGATGGAATTCAAACGCAACTCTTCATCTTTATCTTCTTGTCACTCTTTACGGATATCCATGAGGAAATTCAATTCTTCAAGGATTTGCTTGCTCCGCACAGCAAGCTTAGCGGGACATTTAAATCATATATCTCTCCTTGTTCCTATCGCAAGTTTATATCCCTGTTCTTTACTATGTGAACTTATCTACTATTGGACGAGTTTGTCAGCTGTAAATGGGTGGGGAGAAGAGGAAGATGAAGATGAAGATGTAGAGTTGCGTTTGAATCCCATTGTATGACGGGAAAATGGTCTCTCCAAGTTTTGAACCATTAGACCTAATAGGGCGCTTATACTTCTAAGCGATCTGTCAATGGGGTTCGTGCACCCCATCGTTTGGTGGAGAAAATGACGCAACACTAACACAAAATCAGTATCTACCTATTAAGAGAGATTAAAGACCAGATCCAAAAACAAACTATTCTTAGCAATCTTTTTCTTTCTTAATTGGAAAAAGTTTCAGATCTTCTATGATACGTAGATCCTAATTTTTGTCCCATGACACTCTTATCGTTGACTTTTTGTTGCTTTAGTCAAAACTGCCAAGTCAATTTAGAAATACTATACACGTCAATATTACCATAAGGATGCATATACATGGAGAGACTTTTCTCTCCTAACTTCATCTTTTCCCTGTCTCTTTTTGTAGAAAAAGAGGGATAAAAGTTAGGAGAGAATAATTTCCCTGGGCACACGGTAAAGTTTGAGATCGCTCTAAGAAACAGTGGTTACCTAACATAATAAACTGAGTTCTGACGACTCTTTTTCGGTTTAGATTTAATTGAAACCAAAAATAAAGGTATCCTTACATTACTGGATGAAGAATCAAAACTACCGAAACCTTCATATGCACATTTTACATCTGAAGTTCATAAAAATTGGGCTAATCAATTTCGTATCGGTTTACCAAGATCATCAAAATTGAAAGCACATCGTAGTATTCGAGATGATGAAGGTTTTCTGATACGACACTTTGCTGGTGCTGTTTGTTATCAAACTGTAATTAATCCAAAAAAAAATGCAATTTCCAACAATCACTCAATTTATTTCAATTTTAGAAACATTTTATTGATAAAAATAATGATGCATTACATGCATCACTCGAAGGAATAATTCAAGATAGTCAAAATAAATTAATACAAACATTATTTGCTACATCAAATGCACAAAAAGGCAAATTAACATTTATTAGTGTTGGTAATAAATTTAAATCACAATTACTAGAATTAATGGAAAAACTAAGGAAAAACGTAAATATTTACTAAAATCAAGCCTCCCTCACACCGACGCGAAATTCGTGATTTGCGAGTCCAGGGCGAAATTTTTGCCATTGACTCGAATATCCCAAATTTCGCGTTAGTGTAAGGGATGCTTTAAATGCTTTTCTAAAAGCGAAGGCAATTTTAGGGGACAAATTTCATCAGATGCATCAAACCAAACAATAAGATGATCGACCAACAATTTGACGGTGCATTATGTTTAATGCAACTAAAATGTTCCGGTATGACTGCAGTTTTAGAACTAATGGAACATGGTTATCCTAGTCGTACACCATTCTCTGAACTATATAATATGTATAAAGATTATTTACCAAACGAATTGAAACAATTAAGTCCAAAAACATTCTGTGAAGTAAAAACAATTTCATTTTCTAAATTTAAGTTAACGTTAATTTAAAACAAATAAAAAATTGTAGGCAATGCTTCACAGTTTAAAACTACGTGATAAAGATTTCAAATTTGGTATAACTCGTGTCTTTTTCCGGCCTGGTAAATTTGCGGAATTCGATAAAATTATGAAATCAGATCCGGAAAATTTGAAAGCTATCATTAAAGATGTTAAGAAATTCTTAGTGAAATCACGCTGGATTAAAGCACAGTTCTGTGCTATTACTGTGATTAAATGTGAGTAATTATGATTTTTTTTATCGAAAATTAAAAAAAAATACAATTTTTTCCAGTGAAATATAAAATTATCTATCGCCGACAAGCTCTATTAATAATTCAGAAACATGTGAAAGGATATTTAACAAAGAAACGTCACGGACCTAGAATTAAAGCTTTAACGAAAACAAAAAGTCTTCATGGTAATTTACAGAAGATGGAATCAATTGCTGGCCAATTGAAGAAAGATAAAGAAGCAACCACGAATGAAATCAATAAATTGAAAAATGAAATTGCATCAACTGTTGATAAAATTAAAGTAAATCCTAAATATGCCTTTTTTTTGTTTATGATTATTGTTTGTGTTTTCTAGTTTTGGGCCAACGTTTCGTTACTGCGTTACCGTGTTACCGTGTAAATAATCAACTAGTTGACGCCCTGAGGAAGTTACCACACAGTAATGAAACGTTGGCCCAAAACATGAAAATACAAACAACGGTGTTTCACTACAATTCCTAATAATAATCAAACAAAAAATGTCTTTTTTTTTGTTAAAAATTATACAATTTTAATTGTAGAAAGATGATAAAATGCAACCAAACACTTTAGAAAGTCTATATACACAACTATTAGAAAAAGTCGATAAACAAATGGCAACGTTACAAAAGAAGATGCTAGATCAGAAGAATGCTGATGAACAGGAACGATTACGTAAAATCCAAGAAGAAATGGAACGCGAAAAGAAACTTAAAGAGGAAGAGGAGAGACGTTTACGTGAAGAAGAGGAGAATCGTAAGAAAAAAGCTGAATTTGAGGCTAGACGAAAACTTGAAGAAGAAGAACGTAGAAAACAAGTGAGAACTAAATTGTGAACTAAACTGTACAAGTGATATTAATGATAATAATAACGTTTTTTAGGAAGAAGCTGATCGACAAACTGCCCTTTTATTACAAGCACAACAACAAAAAGACGAAATCGATGAACGTCGTTATCAAGAACAACTAGAACAAGAACGACAAGATCATGAATTAGCTTTACGTTTAGCACAGGAGAGTAATGGACAAGTTGAGGATAGTCCACCAATGATAAGAAAGTATGGATTTATTGTATTTTGTCTTGTTTTTCAGAGAAATTCGTTATAAAAGTTAGATTTTTTTATAACGAATTTTTCTGTGTATTTGTTTTTTTTTTGTGTATATATTGTATATTCGTGGTGGTAGTTCAATATCAATGCTTCTTGTTTCCATGATTCAGCGGTGGAACAGACACAACCAGGCAGTCACAGAAACTTATCAGGTATAGAATTTCAAGAAATTTTGCACTAATTTAACACAAATAATAAGTGTGTGTGTAATCTATAAATAACAATAATCAATGTTAACAATTGAACTGAAAGAAATCAAGACCGTAGTCAGCTTTTCTTATCACTAGCACTCAATTTTATCACTTCAATTCCACAATTTTGTTGTTAAATACTGAACACTGCTACTCATGAGCACATATGCTTGCAAAACTGCAAATTGGCTTCATATATTTGAACTACAGAGTGTCCCATTGTATAGTATCTGTACGTATACAGTGTGATTTGAAAACAATGTGGTCGTGAAGAGCATGAGAGCAAAAGAAATGCCATATTGATGATGCTTGTGGTGAAGCGAGATAACAGTACGACGATTCCCCTCCTATCATATTCCATTGCAAGAGAGCCAAGCTGCTAATACATTATCCCACCACCATCCTAATAGTATAAAGCAGGGGAACCATCCCACGTGCTATCTCGCTTCACTACACACACATCGCTTAGTAATATACAGTTGGATTCAAACGCAACTCTTCATCTTTATCTTTAAGGAGTTGCTTGGCAGTTAAAATCAATCCAAACGAAAATCTACATCTTCAGCTTCTCCCCACCCATTTACAGCCGACAAACTCGGCCAATAATAGATAAGTTCACATAGTAAAGGACAGGGATATAAACTTGCAATAGGAACGCGGATAGATATATGATTTAAATGTCCCGCTAAGCTTGCTGGACGGAGCAAGCAAATCTTTAAAGAGTGAGGACGCTTGAATTGAAATTTCCTTATGGATATCCATAAAGATTGAGAAGAAGATAAAGATGTAGAGTTGCATTTGAATCCAACTGATATGTTATTTTGTTTGCTCTCATGCTCTTCAAGACCACACTCTTACCAAATCAACCGGTATATGTATGTCAAGCGAGGCTGAGTAATATCTCAATGGTCCATTGTAAGCCCTGTGTTATCAGAGTTCCCTACAGCGGTAGCCCTGAGCAGTTGATAAAACCCAGAACGTCTTCAATAGTGAACCTCGGCACTTCCTGAGATTCGATAAACGGCAGTCCAAGCCAGCAGCGTTTCAGCTCAGAAAGGGCTGGACCGCCGTCTCGTCTTCCTTTGAGCCTTTTTCTGCTTGTGGGCTCACTGAGCGTTGTCAAATATTTGTTTAAATAGTGGTGTCCTATCAGAACTTCTATAAATTCCTCCTGATTGTGCCTCTCCTGTCCGGGTACACTCTGTATTTCGCTAAACGAGACTGCACCTTGTATATCAGTCGCTTTATGTCTTTTTTTCCCGTGTTTGTTTTGTAACAATAAACTATGAATTTTCGAATATAAATTATTTTTTGATCTAGATCGGAGGCAGTCAGAAATCAACAGGCAGCTCTTACCAAAGGCAAATACGATCTAACCAAATGGAAATACTCAGAATTACGTGATACAATAAATACATCATGTGATATTGAATTATTAGAAGCATGTCGACATGAATTCCATCGACGTTTAAAAGTTTATCATGCATGGAAAGCTAAGAATCGTAAACGTACAACAATGGATGAAAATGAACGTGCACCACGTTCTGTATTAGAATCAGCATCAAAACAAACAACAGCAACAACAAAACTATTACAGAAACCAGTACTTGATAATAATACACAAAGATATTTTCGTATACCATTTGTACGTCCTGGTGGTGATAATAGTAAACGTGGTTGGTGGTATGCACATTTCGATGGACAATATGTTGCTAGACAAATTGAATTACATCCAGATAAAACTCCGATTCTATTAGTAGCCGGTATTATTAATTAATTAATTAATTAATTAATTAATTAATTATTTTAGTAATAAACTAATCATTGTAGGCAAAGATGATATGCAAATGTGTGAATTATCATTGGAAGAAACTGGATTGACACGTAAACGTGGTGCTGAAATTCTGGAAAGTGAGTTCAATCGTGAATGGGAGAAACATGGTGGTAGTAAATATATTCGTCCAGCTGATAGAAAACAATAACAACAAAATAATTATTATCTACGTTTAGAATTTTGTTTAAAAATGGGCTTATAGTATTATTATTTCTATTACAATAATTATTATTATTTAGAAATATTAGAAACAAACAATTATAATAGTTGGTTTTATAGAATTATATAGAATTAATATATTATTTAATTTATAAATAAATGGGTATTGAATTGTTCGTATTTTTCCTACTTATTATTAAATAATTTAAAAGGAAAATAGAGGATATTTGAGGGTTTTGTGCAAATTTCAAGTAATAACCTTGATCAAATATTTACAAATTATATTTTCTTTGAGTGTAACAAAAACTATTAATTTATTTACGTAAAATTGAGAAAACTACTTATCCATACTTCGAACTTTTTTCTTCTCTCTATAAAGACACTCTTTCTGAACTACAATAACAATAATAATAATAATAATAAATTATTGTTTTTGTTAAATAATAAATAATTTTCGATACTTACGAAACGGATCAAATCTGATTACTTCTAATTTATCAGCTAAACGTTCACGGATTTTATTAAACGAATGACCACTAACGACACTTTGCATTTGAACCATAATAAGTCTAGAAAAAACGAAAAAAAACACCAAAAAATATTAACAATTATCAACCTTGAATAATAATAATTATATTTGACAATGGAAGCTAATATTTTTAAAGTAAATAAAAATTTATAACATTTGGGTTTCTTATGTAATTTTTGGAAATTTTCTACATTATTTCAAGATATTTCACAACTAGTTAAAGGGAAAGTCGTTTTCAAGTACAATATTAAGTGTGTTATACAGATTTTATATATAAATATGTAAGTATATTCTGTATTATTGAATCGTTTCTGTTTCCTGTACTCTTCACATCTTAAGAGAACAGGGTCGTAGTCCGAATACCATCTTGACATTTAGGGGTAATTCTAGATAAAAAAGTATAAATACCAATAAATAATCGACAAAATTTACCTTGGGGTAGCTTTATATTCCACGAATTTGAAAAAAAGTGTTGTTAACAAACCAAAAAACGTTCTTCTAGAAAGTCAAAAAAATCGAAATCAAAAAGTTTATGAGGACTACTCAAACAAAAGTTATTTTTGATATTTAGGGGGAAAATTTATACTTCTTTCTCGCCCTTTATCTTGGTTAAGGGCTTTATAAATGATTATTTAACCCATTTATTATACCTACAAAGTACCTCTAAAACGAATGATTTTAGTCATTGAACGCTAATTTTCTGTCTATTGTTAATTAAAGATGTTAACATAAAGTATCAACTTCAGATAACGGTAGCAATAAAATTTATTAAATATCCTTATTGTTTTATATATCTTTTTGATTATTATTGACAATTAAAAATATTGTCTTATCATTTGATTTAATCATCTTATTATGTGTCTCTATAGCAAATCGACCGACTATCAAAGGAAATTACCTTAAAATAACATTGAATGATTATTTTGGAGGTGACTTATTATCAAAAAGCGTCTAATAATTCAATAATAATACAACTCGAACTCCGATTTAATAAATTTTTCATTTTTTTATAAATTCCGTTTGATTTAGGCATTTAGGGGTCCGAAGGGTATCAGTAGGATTCAGATGAAAGTCATCGTTATTGTCATAGTCATTTGCTGACTTGATCGGTGTTGAACGTCCACAAGGATTTAAGTATTCAGGTCCGTCTACAAAGCCCTAAGCAGCTCATTCAAATCAAACATTCCTACCATGAAGGTCTATCCTTTATTGTGTAGGTATTGGCGAGTGTTTCAGCTACAAAGATGTGGGTAGAAGACTATCATGGGAATTTGTTGCTTGAATAGTGTTTGTCAAAAAAGTGCTCGTAGACGATGACGATGACTCTGGTCTGAATCCCACTATATATTCTTTAAGGGATCCTGAAGCTTATGTTTCTTTAAAGGGCCCCTGAGTGATGTAATCAAAAAAACACGAAGACTAGTTATTATCAAGCTTAAACGTTAGGGGGCCCCGAAACTTGAGCTTCATTACTTTTATAGTAGATTCATCAGTGGCTTTAAGAAGCGGCTTATATTGTTCACTACACATTACAAATGTTAACAATTCATTTAGAATCTCCTTATGGTCAACTACTATACCTAGAATTCATGAAAGTTGCAATTTTCTATATTACGAACGAACGGAATCTTCTACGATCCGCAGTGGAGTCCGTTATATAGAAGTTCGACTGTTTTGTTTAAAAATTTGACAATAATATAGAAATATTGTTTACTTACTTGCTTTTGGCACGTTTAAATAATATATTTGTTATAAACATGTTTTTTTTTAATAAAAAATTGCCAACTTTTGACAACTACTTCTTATAGGTTATGTCACAAAAAAGTAAGGTTATGTTGAAAATAAAGTATGGTTATGTAACGTTAATTGTAGCTGTGTAAACATAAAAAAACTCTTTTTCCAAGTTTTTTACAAAAAAAAAGATCAAAATTTTATTATTTTCAACAAAATAAACTCTCATCAACTCCTATTGGTAATTATTTCCAAAATTTTTCAAATAATTTTATTATTAGTCAACTTATGAAATTTCAGTCATTCATATTGGTTAATTGTTATTGGAAAATTGTCAGTTTTTCCAAAAATAAATTGTTAATTTCCCATAAATTTCTCAAAATTATCAAGTATAGGTATGTAATTATAGGAAATCAACAAGTTTTCCATCAGCAATTCATCACATGACTTCAAATTATAGTTGCAATTTTTTTTTATTTCAACCGATTACCATTAATCATTTTTATTTAGATTAAAACGGTAATTTAATGCATAATAAGCATGATAATTTGTTTAAATATTCATAAAATTATCAATTTCTATTTGAACCCATTTGGGAATTTTCATTCCAACAGTAAGCCTGCCAGAAACCATTATTTATTATACACGTCATGTTAATCTGTAGCAGTATTATTTCGTATTTGTATTATCAATTGATAGGACTGATAAGAATTAAAGGCACCAGAATGTCTATAAATGGACGAATCTTTGTCCTCGCAATTCCAGTCATGTTATGTAACAACCATTCACAAATCAATAATGGTCATGATCTAACAGAATGAAACTCACGTAATTGATGTGCTATTATTGTTGAACGTGGCTATGGTGGCTATTTTTATTTTTGTAGAAAGGTTTCGTTATCGATTTGTGAGTGATTTACGTCAGATGTATTGATATTGAACTCTCTTATCGTTACATATTCGTTTCAGTTCTGTCTACAGTCTACAATCTTCAGTCCCCCAAAAATCAAAAATGCAGTACAAAAAAGTAACCCATGTAATATTTGATATGGATGGGCTTCTTTTGGGTAAGTGATTGATTATAGTCTTGTTGCTATTAAATATCAATTTTCCATTATTCCAGAGTCTGAATCTACTTATAATCGTGTTATTGGTGAAATAGCCCAAAAATATGGTAAAACCTACACAAAAGAGGTACGACTAAAGATATTAGGTACACCAGAACCTGTAACAGCCAGTACTGCAATCAGTGAATTAGGTTTACCAATAACTGTTGAAGAATTCTTAGCAATGTATACGAAACGATGTGCAGAATTACTGCAACATCCACCCTTAATGCCGGGTATTATTGATTATTATACCATTATTGTACCATATTATTGAAAAATTTTCTAAATAGGAGCTGCTGAATTAGTTAAACATTTATATAAACACGATATACCGATAGCTGTGGCTACATCATCATCACAAGAATCAATGGAAATGAAAACGAAACATCATCAAGGAGTATTCAAATTATTCCATCATATCGTTTGTGGTAGTAGTGATAAGGAAGTGAAGAATGGTAAACCTGCACCGGATATATTTCTAGTGTGTGCTTCAAGATTTCCAGATAAACCGGATCCTAGTCAAGTAATAATGTTTATCTTGAATATACAGATGGAAATTGATTCTTTTTATTCTTTTTGGAATTCTAGTGTTTAGTATTGGAAGATGCACCGAATGGTATTAAGGGTGCACGTAGTGCTGGTATGCAAGCTGTTATGGTACCATCCACTGATGTACCGGATGAATTAAAAGAACACGCTACAATAGTGTTGGATTCTTTAAACGAATTCAAACCGGAATTATTCGGTCTACCACCATTTAATAACAATAATGTACTAAATTAATTGATTAGATAATTAATTGGAGTATTGAATTGTTGAAAGTTAGAGAAAAATTCACGAATATAGAACCGAAAAAAATAAGAGTGATAATAAAAGGATATGTATGCACTTTGTAGAACAAATTTAATTTAATTTAATTAAATAATAAACAAAAATTTATTTTTTTGAATAAAGTATTATTTATTATCAATATATCATTATTTTGTGATGTTAATATATATCTTCAGTTTTGTTCAATCGGTGTATAATACATAGAATCCAAGAATAATCGTGTAAAATCTGTTACTATTGATCGATC
>JAZBHA010001922.1:0-12707 GCA_037464855.1 Iselma pallidipennis | reverse complement strand
CACATGCCGCTATACTGTTCTTATGGAAATATACGTGCTTTGGTCTGGTGCTCTCCTTGGTATCCTACTCTCCACTGGTAGCTTGTTGGCAACCAGGGGAAGTGTGAATGAATGCTGTGTAGATTTGAGTGGCTTTGTCGCAGTCAGATCACATTTTTGCCTGTGTTCTCCACTGTGGTCCGTAGTCGACTGGAGACAGCGTGTAATACCCGCTCTCGTAGTGGCGAACCGGATAAATATTAATTTCTCCCTAGCTGTGTGTGTTAATTCTCACCAAAGTGGTGAGTGGCGCCCGAGATCGCGTGTACCCGGTTCTTTGGCCAGCTAACCCCGGGCCATTCTGGTTTTGCCGAAAAATACGTCACAGTGTATTGTTATGCTTCACAAAACTGTATTGTGAATTGTAGGTGTCAAAGTCCAAAGAGACTTCTGACGTGCAATTAACGTAAGTTGACGTAGTCACGAACTCGTCGAAAAAGCGTTCAGGTAGTAGTATTGAGTAGCAGTTCTACATATTCACCGCAAATTTTAGGAGGAGCAGCGGGCAGCACTTTAGTGGAGCTGTTTGGCTCAAAGCACCATGTTACACCTTTTCCCATAAGGTTGCGAGTCTTGTACTTTATAGTCTTTGTTACACGATGGACCCTTTGTCTGCTGCAAACGAACAGAAAACTGTACAAGACGTAAGAAAGTGCAGGCCTAATTATAGTCATTGGAGAAACTATGATAATGTTTCACGAGTTGCCATCTACTAGGTAATTACACTACTAACAAAATAATAAATTTTTAAATATTTTATCAATAATTCGATTTTTTTCTATATTTTTCCATCTGCAATTATTATTTCAACAGGCGTAATGCAGGTTTTCTCATATTATTTTTTTAATCATAACCTTTTATGTTTCTACTGATTGATCGGTTTATTAATGAAAGAATATGAAGTTGTCCTTGATAAATATACATTTAAATTTTCCAGTGATACACATTCAGTAGGATCTCTATACAGTAGAATCTCTATAATACGGACATCTGAGGGCAAACAAAAAGTCTTCACTATAGAGTGATCCGTATCGGGAAGTTTTCAAGTTCCTTGTTAGGGCGTTCCTATGAATTTGATAACTCCCTATTGGAAATCCTTCTACAGGGTGTTTCATCAATCGTTTACATAAATTAACACGTTGAGTGAGGCGTCAGTCCCTAGGAACTGACAGTGCACTTTCCGTTGAGGCGGCATCTCACCGAGTTCGAGCACTGAAAAGTGCATTGTCAGTCCCTGGGGACTCACATCGCTTGAACGGAAAGTCAAGCAAAATGGGCTTCGCACTTAACGTGTTAAACCACGGATAGGGCCCACAAAATGGAGCCGAGTTTCATTATACAATAGGGGGGTCTAAATGGCCCCGGTTTCGAGGAAAAATGCATTGTGTTGTTTGTGGAACATGCCGGCAATAATTGCATGTGTTAGGTGATTTCAATAAGTAGGTTACTAGGAATTGTGTCGTTCAATGTTATTGAAATTCGCGGCGTAGTGCTGATACTGGCATTCTTATCAGAGCGACAAAAGCATTACGGTAGGTTAGTTAGTACCTAGCCCAACTTTTTTTTCCCTTTGCCCCACCAAACCTTCCTTACTGTACTCTATTCCCCATAGAGATGCTGCGATTTAATTTATTTAAAAAATTCATTAAATAGTAGTAGTATAGTAAGGAACCTTTTGTTTCCCCTTTGGTGTTCGTATTATTCGGATTGTAGAAGAAAGTCTAGTAAACTGTGGAATTGACCACAGGTGCGAAAAACGATGATGACGTCAAATTGTGAGAACGATTTTCTCCAGGTGGGTCCGGAGATCGTCCGGGAATTCCACCCTGACAATTATAATGAACGTCTTCAGGGACGTGCTGGCTCCGCCCACAATACTCTAAGCTGTATATTTCCCACGCTTTAACCGCATATATCTATCCTTATTTCTATCTCTATCCTCTATGCTTATCTACTATTGGCTGAGTTGGTCAACTGTAAATTAGTGGGGAGAAGATGAGAAGAGGACGAAGGTGAAGACTTGCTCAAAAAAGTCATTGTCACGATAACGAAGACGGAGACGAAGACGTTCTTTAAAATACCACCCAATATCACCAGAAGAGTTCAGACAGTTGAAGATTCAACATGCAGTAGCGCCAAAACTATATTGCCTGGGGAAGGTCCACAAACAGCAGTTGAAATTGACCACCACTACCCTTCTATAATAGAATTAACAATTCGGCAGGTTTCGCACAATTCTCAAAAACAGTTAATATACCACAAGGATCAATTTGATTTTGATGGCTCTGCAATTTTAGATATAGAGCAGAACATGAAACGAAGACGTTTGAGCGAAATGGTGAATATCAAAGCGAATTTCGGACGTATAGTGAATTCTAACTGTGACAGAGACCATATATTGGATTAGTAAATACTGTGACATTGATATTACGCATAGTAGGTAGCAACCGGAAGCTGTTTCCGGTCTGTCAAATTTTCTGTCAGGTTGAAAAATTAAAAAAATATATAGTGAAGTTTGTGGATTGCGTTTATACCTGGAATTTAAATACTTTGAACGTATTACATACTTTGAATGTATTTGAAATGCTACTTTAAACACTAAACAATAAGTACGAAATACTTCAGGACTATAAATACAAATACTTTCTCAAGAAAATATACAGTGAAACATCCCTTGACGAACACCTCCCATTAGACGGGCACCTCTAAATAACAGACAACTTTCCTTGTCCAGAATTTCAATATACAAGAAATAATGCATCAGAATTTCTAAATAACGGATACCCCCAGCAGAAATATGGCTTGTCTATAATCTATTGTGTAATTTTACCTATCAATAAAGGACAAATAAAGATCCAGAGCCTATGATTAAGAATCGACTACGCTGAAAAATTCAGACGAAGTATTCGACAAGTAGCAATTGAAGTGGGCAAAAATCAAATTGCCGCAACATTCAAGAAAACAAAATTAAAAATCTTAATGTTGTTTTCTTCTATGAACCACCAATAACGGACACCTCTCCATAACGTCCAATTTTTGGTTCCTATCGGTGTCTGTTGTGGAGAGGTTTCATTGTATTTGAATACTAAGGTGTACTGAAAATATCAGCTCCACTTGTAATAAATAAATAGGTAATTATCGATTCTTTAATAGAAGAATTAATAATTTCCCAAAGATCAGTTTGTACGAATTTGTGTATCGGTATGGTTTTCCAAATGCGAACATCGGCGAGAGTGAGAGTCAAAAGGTTCCTCATAAGTGGAAGCGAAATACTATTATATTATTCAGAGTAGCCGACGTGTAGTAAACACAAGTTGAATAGAGGGTTCTACACATTCAAACAGTCGAAATAACAATAGGGTTCAGGTAGAAATTGTAGGATAACAGAGATGAGATGATGCGAACATGGGCACTCTTCACAAGTGCGACAGAGCCAACATTACTCGCAGCAGTTGCTCTCAGTATCTCTATCCCAACATTCTTTTTACTATTTGACTACTATGTTCGGACTTCGCCCGCCAATACGGTATACGAGTATATGATTATCGTTTGTTGGTGTTGAAGAAAACATGATATACTTACTAGGAATAATTTGGTTGAATATTCACTAGAATGATGGGCAATAGTCGTTTTTTACCAACATCTTACTTTTTTGTTGCCTCTTAATAATTGTATTGAATGTGTGATTCTTATGATGAATCAACTTGATTATGTTTCTGATTTAAAATGATGTTAATTTGAATAGGTTATTTACATGCTAGTTAAATTTTCGGTTTTACACAAAATGAAAAAAAATTCAATTTTATTGAAAGCAAAAAACTACAAGTACAAACTACTCTTTTCTAAAGCAAAATTATAATGGAATCTTTTCGCAGGGAACTTCATCTTTTTATTTTATATTATTGCTGATGGTGCATATCCCTAACTGATGGGAAAAACACAGAAACATAGATGTTATGATAACATAACTTGCTTGTATGATCTAACTTTTGTCTGACTTTTATAACTGTGGTGCTGAGGATGCCCCGCTAGAGGCGAAACATATCCATCACTATGTTGGATCAGTTCCTTATATTGATTGCCTCTATGGTGGCCTATCCTGTACTATTTTTGTGATTCACCCTACTCTATCATTGATGTGGATTGTTGTGTGGTAATACTATAATAGGTAAATAAATTCAATCCAACATTGAAGTGTGAAAGCTGGTAAATCTAGAAACATCACAATCTTTTTTGTGAAAATAATTGTAAGAACCACACGGAAAACACACAGAATAAATACGGAACACAGAAACACGTGGACCGCCCAAATGTTAATAAGACCGGCTTATAGTGTACTTAGAATTCTTGTGAATATCAGCTGGTAAGTCAAATTACTTCTTCGTAGGGCTCAACAAAAGGGTTTGTCTACTACAACAGCAACAATAGACAATTTTAATTTATAATACAATCTTACCTGAGTTTCTCTTTTCTAAAAACTACGTATATAGTTTTAGTAACGGATCTCTCTCTTTCTGTGCATCTGTTTAAGATTGTAAATTGAAGTTGTTTTTTGTTGCTGCTTTAAACAAACTATTCTGTTGGGTCCTAGCGCAAACTACTTTGGCTGCAGATGTCAATATTCACAAAATCTCTTAGACTGGTATACAGCTAAATACGAATACGCTTACTTAACAAACGCCTTTGGTAGAAACTGACACCCCTGAAAGTGCACAAGTGGGCAAGTGGACCTGCCCGACGTATGTTGATTAACTGCGCAACTTTGTTGATGTGTACTTCTGAAACAACTCGTACTACATATTGTGTTCAGTATTTTTTCGAACAACTACAGATACAAAGAAATACGAGAAAACTGTTAATACGCTCATTATTGTTGTAAATCGTGTACTGTCTTTTGTGATTTTCCCTACTCTATAATTGATGTGAATTGTGGCATGGTAATTCTGGATAAATAAATAAATTTAATAAATTATTCATTGAAATTGAAGTATAAAAGTTGGGAAATCTAGAGAAAAAAATGTTTATTAATTTAAGAGATAGTATAGAATATTGCTTAAAATTATTTAAAATTGCTGGCTTATGGGAATATCCAGACAAGAAATTTTATAAATGTTATCAATTCCTATCACTAATATCAATGATAATCTTCAGTACGATGGTAACTGTATATGCGATTATAAACATCAAAAAATACATTGAAATAATTGATATTATTACATTATTACCAAACACAATCTGTGCAGTATTAAAACATTTCATATTTCGTCGTAAGTTTCAACAAATACAACAAATGTTAAATTATTTAGATAATGAAAAATTTCAACCAAAAAATCACGAACAATCAAAAATTCTGAAAAAGAGTATCAAGTTATCAAAACAAATATTTATTTTACATTTTATTGGTGGTATGGGTATTTCTTCGTTCTATTTAATATTTCCATTATTTAATAAAAATGAGAAATGTTTACCATTGCCAGCATGGTTACCATTTGATTATCAGCGTCCATATTATTTTGAAAGTATATATATTACACAGATAATTGGCGCAATGTTTGTAACATTTCATAACATTGTTATGAATACATTTTTTGCAATCAACATGGTTCAAATTGGGGCACAATGTGATTTATTATATGATGAAATCGTCAATATGGTTGATGAGAATAATCAACAATTAATAAACGACTATCAGTATTTAGGAAAACCATTAAAAGATTGTGTTGAACATCATCGTTTAATCTTGAAATATTCTAAACAATGTTTAAATGTTTTCAACGAAGTCGTTATGTTACAATTTATATTTTCAGTTACAGTGATTTGTATGACAACATTTGCTTTATCAGTGGTTTGTCTAATATCTTTTATCAATATATCCTGAGTGCATTTAGAAACATTGACAATGTAACTAGCACAAAGGATACTTCCGCAAACTATATCCCGAGAAAAAAATTGCTTCAAGAAAGACGAAAACATTTTTAAAGTAAATTATTGATTAAATTACGCCAGATAATTGCAATAACCATGAGCGACGATGCACACTGATGCGACAAGCAACTGGAAGTAGGCAACAAGCAACAAAAATTCGATATTGGCTCAATGTGCGGTACACTGGCGATATTCGTTGCTTGTTGCCTATCGCTTCAGTGTGCAGTGCTCTAGAGCGAGTTATCAGTGTGATCCGCTTGTCATTGGTTGTTTTGGAGAAAATGTGTAATTTGGATTTTTTGCGGGAAATAGTTGTTACTGTTGTTTACCTATAGATTATTACTGGTAGATTTCTGTATTTTAGATTTCACAAAGGGATCCAAGATTTTCAAGCCAATTATTTCACGAATATCTCATTTTCATTCAAATATTATTATACTGTTGGTTTGGTGATGAAATTTACGTGAAAGTATTTTTCTGTCTTCGTTAAAATTCTATGCAATAATATTTGATTCACTACTTTTCTGTCGTAGAGTGAAAAATTATATTACGGTTTGTTGAAAACAAATTGGACTGACTGCCCGCAACAATTTAAAAAGGATTTATTATTTTTTATGGTAAATGTAAAGGAACCATTGATATTATTTATTTGTGGTATAATACCAGTTAATATTGATACATTTAGTGGGGTAATTTTTTCACAAAACTTATGAGAATCCACTTTTATTTATTTTATTTTCATACTGTTTTTTCTTTCTTATAGATTGTTCGTTCATCTTGGGCATATTTTACAGCTTTACGGAATTTAAGAAAATCTGGTGAAGAGTGAATTTGAAGACTTCTTATGAAACTGAAGCGATAATCTTTGCAATTGCTATTTTGCACTACACTACAAAAATGCTGCACACCCTGGTTGCGTTAGTGTTGGAAAAGCTGATTTTTTATTCATTTATTCGGACAAATTAGAGTAAAATACCTATCCAGATATACCTACCAATGTAAATGTTAAATTACTTGGAAATTTTGGTTATCTGTTCCGTATAATCGATGTTCTACTGTATTTCAGGATAGTTCTTTGCATAAAAGGGGTAGACACAATAACTCTATTGACTCTGTTTCACATTTATTTTATAAGCAAGTTAATGGAAAACATATTTATTGAAAGATTTAGATTAGCTTGATTTCGTTGTATTTCCTACATATTTGTAAAATATCAGTTATATAATAAATAACACTATTATTTGAATTGACGTCTATTTATAGACATTTATTTTCTACTTCTTTATTCATACACCTTGAAAATTAATTAAATAAATTTCGATAATTTTCTTTACTCAAGTCAAAGAAAACTGATCAGCTAGTTGACAAATGTGTGCAGATCAGAAGTATACAATCAAATGACTGGGATTTTTTTTTTAAAGGATTGTATAGTGAGGAAGAAACTATTCAGGAGGATGAAATGGTGGCTGCGGTGGGATGGCTTATGAACAGGAAAGTGTCGGTAGTTGACGAATATCACAAACGAACTTTTTAAATACGGGAAGGGGCTCTATGTGAATGTCACACAGCGCTCTTCAAGAAAACATGGGACACTTCAATCATTCCAAAAGAGTGTTTGTTTTGTAAAAATGTAACAAGGCAAATAAGGGTAATTACAGAAGAGTCGCTCTCCTATGGTTAACGCTAAAATTACTCACAAGCATCATAAGATCAAAGCTAGACAGAAATATAATAAACGCGCAGAGACAAAAACGATTTCGTAAGAATCAATCCACAGCTGATGCCATCTTTATTATGAGGCAAGTTATGGGAAAGGGGATAGAATTTTATAAGATGACCTAAGTATGCTTTATGGGCCTCAATTCACAGTGTGAGGCTGGAACGCGTTTCACATACTCCAAGCCTCTTCAACCTTATTATATTCTAAATCACTGAATAAGTCAAATCCATAGAGAGGGGATGTAGGATTATCGACCAAGATAATCAACATGTTACACAGATGATGCTGTAATCGCTGAGACAGAAGGGGACCTGCAAATGTCGCTAAGGGCCCGAGCAGAAACAAATTAATAATTGAAAACTAACCCATCGAATAACTGAGGAAATTCAAATATTCAAACATCGAATTGCAGAAGATGGTGGGAGTGACTTTGAAGGAGTAAACGAAAATACTTGGTTAAGACAATTAACTCACGTGATATAGTTAAAATAAAGATATTTGGAATGTTAGTTATTGCTTTGACGACGTTTTAATAAGGGTTTGCACCACTCGCTGGTTTTGGGGCTGGTTGTCAGAAACGAATAGCTGAAAACAGGCCGCGATCTTTAGACATTATTCCTAAAAATAATGATGTAGATCTGTCATACAATCAAACAGGAGATTATCCCCCTGTTAGTGATGTGGACAATCTATGATAGTCTGCTGTAAAATTCAGCTAATTTTATAGTCATTTAGAATCTACAAATCTTTTTTTCAGTCCCTTATCACGCGGTATCAGCTTTCGCGATTGTCCCGTAGCACCGGCTTCACGTTTCACTAAAACAAGACCACCTTCATTATATTTTCGCGGTCGTTTGTGCTTCTGATCACATAGCCGTTTAATTTGAATTTGTCGTTGATTTATTGTTTCAACTGCTTCTTGTTGAGTTATATCTAGATCTTCAGGTTGTTTCGATTCCATTAACGCTAGGGCTACTTGATTTTGAAGTGTATAAAATCTTTTTAAATTTTGAAATGTCTTCTTTAAAGCATTATGACCCATATTGTCATGATTCTCTTGAAGTACTCTCCAAATAATACCCCTTGGTACCACCCATTTGTTTCCTCTCTTAGTTCTTGGACACAATCGATTATTTTCACTGACATTATCAACATTCACTAGGAGATGTGTGTTGGACTTCCATCGTCAAGTTATCAAGTTCCACCTTCAAACAAAGATAATCAACATTTTTTGTATTTTGGATCTGTTGTCTTTGCTTTTAAAATACTTCTATCAAATATTTCTTTCAGCTTTTCATCTTGAAGTTGCATTGTTAATATCCAGTCGGATTCATAAATTCGTATATTGAACATTTTAAGATCTGCGACTTCTACGTCTCTGGCAGGTTCAATCGGATTTCTACTCGACGCATGGATATGTTTCATGCATTCTGTTGATCGATGGACAATATCAAAATTGAATTCCTGTAATTTCAACAACCATCTTCCCATTCTAGGAGTTAAATCTGTTTTTGTCATTATCGTTTTTAACGAGTTACAGTCAGTTATAACAGAATTTTTCTCCCAACAGATAAATCTTGAATCTCTCTCATGTTTCGATCACTGCAAGTGCTTCCAATGTGATATTTCGACTCAAGTTCAGTTGTTTGTCGACTATAATAACTTAACGGTTTCTACTTATCACCATGTTTTGTTAATAAAACTCCCGGTAACCCTAATTTACACGTATCCGAATGTATCTGAAGTTCAGCGGTTGAATCATGTAACGCGATTGCAGGTCGTCCTATCTATACACATTCTTGGTAAAATCCAAGTAAGAACTTAGCGCGTTTACCTAGGCTAGACAAAGTAGATACTATTCTTCACAGAATAGCTAAGAGAACAAGTGTTTGTGTTAACATATTAATGATATAGAAATTAAATGAAAGCTCTTGAACGGTGTCATTATTATTAATTATTAATTATTGTTAATAAATGCGTCAACTCATAGTGCACCACCGATGAAAACATCCAACTAGCGGTCAGTAAACTTTTTCGAAAGTTTTCAACGGTGGTGTGCTATGAATTGATGCATTTATCAATAATAATTAATAAATAATTAATTAGTGTTTGTGTATTTAATATTTATTATCTGCCATGTACCTTATATTCGGATTTTAAATGGAGACGCTTCTGTTTTTGTTGTCTCTGTCCGACTGTAACGCGCATCAATTGAAAACCACAATAGTTAGAGACAAACGGATTTCAAATTCGTCAAAATTGTCCTTTAATTTGAGGGGGAATTCATACTTTGACACCTTCTACTTCGTCTTGTGAGGTCCTTTTGACCCTATAGATTGAAATAGGGGTGATTTGGGGGTGCTTATCCTTAAGGGGGATGACAATGTGACTAAACCACGTATATGACTATATTTTCATTCTATACGCTCTTCGAGAAGACTAGAAATGAACTTCGGCCAACCTGAAGTGAGGTGAGGTGAGGTCAGATCAGGTCACGGCTTTTTAAAACATCTGTTTCACTTCAACAGTTATTGTAAATTGCGGGCACACCCTAGACAAGTGTAAATAAACAGTAACACCAGTTTGATGACCATTATTCCTCACCGCTTTCCGCCAAAACGCTACGTGTGCAGACTCGTTACCTGAATAAAATATTTTCATAGTTTGTTTGCAACTATTACCGAGAACAGGCTCCTGAGCTTTTTATATAATACAAGATAATTAAGGATTCTCCGATTTCCAGGTAGACGAAGTCGCGCCAAACGCGAGTTTGGAATAGTATTCGATACTTTCGGATTTTTGGTTCTAATAGCATTATGAAAAATGTCTGCCAATGGAGATAAGTTCAATATTATTATAGCAAAATCACACAGGCACGCAACTTTTATTATAAGTCCTTGTCCAAAATCAATAAAGAATGGACCAGTTATAGGTATACACGTATGTATATCACAATTTGTATAGCAAGCAGAAGTAATTATTATACAATAGGAAATTTTCCGATACTACTTACTGTTTTTATTATTTCGTATCCCTTTAATTGGTGTATGGTATATATTATTGAGTAATAGATAAAAAAATTATATACATATTGATCCTTGAATAGAATAGAATTTTAGAACGAGCAACACTTTATTGGAGCTGTTTGGCTCAAAGCACCATGTTACACCTTTTCCCATAAGGTTGCGAGTCTTGTACTTTATAGTCACTGGTATTATACACCATGGCCATATGTCCCTTCTTGCACTAACAGCACCTGCTTTGAAGGAGGTGTAAACGATGGTGTTACACGATGGACCCTTTGTCGGCTGCAAACGAACAGAAAACTGTACAAGGTGTAAGAAAATGCAGGCCTAATTACAGTCATTGTAGAATCTGTGATAATGTATCACGAGTTGCCATCTACTAGGTAATTACATTACTAACAAAACTTGTTAAAATAAAGTATTTTATCAATAATTCGATTTTTTTCTATATTTTTCCATCTGCAATTATTATTTCAACAGGCGTAATGCAGGTTTTCTCATATTATTTTTTTAATCATAATCTTTTATGTTTCTACTGATTGATCGGTTTATTAATGAAAGAATAGGAAGTTGTCCTTGATAAATATACATTTAAATTTTCCAGTGATACACATTCAATAGGATCTCTATAATACGAACATCTGAGGGCAAACAAAAAGTCTTCACTATAGAGTGATCCGTATCGGGAAGTTTTCAAGATCCTAGTAAGGGCATTTCTATGAATTTGATGAATCCCTATTGAAAATCCTTCTATAGTAAGGAACCTTCTGTTTTCCCCTTTGGTGTTCGTATTATTAGGGTTGTAGAAGAGAGTCTAGTAAACTCTGGAATCGACCACAGGTACAGAACCATACAAAAAGCAACGACGACGGTATAAATAGATTCAAGTTTAAGTACAACTCCCACCTAAAGCTACGCTGGACTAAACATGGCCCAACCAAAATTTTAACATTTCACTGTTCAGAAACCGCTTTAGACAGCACTAAAGCTTAATCCGCTTTTGGTCTTGGTTTGACTATAGATCACGTGACCTTCGAACTTAGTCTGGACTAAGGCGGTAGTTTAAAGCCGGACTACGATTTGTTTCGGCCATGATGTTTTACATTATTTGCAAATTTGCCTTTTTTTTCAACATTCGATTAAATTTATGTAACGTACTGTAATAATACTATATTTATATTGCATAAATATGTAAATTTTAAACAGGGCAAATATCGGTTTCTGAATAGGCTTAAAATAGTTCCTTCTTAGTCTGTGCTAACGAGAGGCTAATTTAAATGTTTATGAATAGCATCATAATAGGCAAAGACTAAATCACCTGAGATCTTAATATCTCACAGGTACGAAGGCATACAACAGAACAACGACAAATGTCAATGACAACAGTTAATTTTCAATAGAGTCTCTCTAGAATCAGTCTAAAAATACAAATGCATATCTATGAAAATCTATCAAGCCTAATAGAGAAAACCAGAAGTAGCGTTGATGACCCTAAGAGTTACGCCGGCGGGGGCCACATATGAAGAAGCCCTTGACACCCATGTTAGACCAATCAAAGGAGAGGTGCGAAAACAATAATGACGTCAAATTGTGAGAAGGATTTTCTCCAGGTGGGTCCGGAGATCGTCCGAGAATCCCCCTCTCCCGAGGGCACAGTTTTCAGCAAATTTTCAATATGACTTCGGAACTAGGTGCGCGCCATAACTCTCTACCTCCCGATTCACCTTTTTGAGGTACGAAATCTAAATATTACAGATTATCGACTGCGCTGGAAAATTTAGATGAAGTATTCGACAAGTAGCAATTGAAGTGGGCAAAAATCAAATTGCCGAAACATTCAAGAAAACAGAAGTAAAAATCTTAATGTTGTTTTCTTCTATGAACCTCCAATAACGGACACCTCTCCATACAGGCCAGTTTTTGCTTCCTATTGGTGTCTGTTGTGGAGAGGTTTTATTGTATTTGAATACTAGAAGGTACTGAAAATATCACCTTCA
>JAZBHA010001921.1:0-12719 GCA_037464855.1 Iselma pallidipennis | reverse complement strand
ATTAGTCCAATTTAGGTGACGGGTATCTCAATTTGGATCATACGTTTCCTAAATTGAATCAGGTCTACTTTTGTTAGTTTCAGTGGGAATGTTTACGAGGAATTATAATTAAATTCTGTAAACAAATTAATACTCACAAAAATATTCAATACTCCAACAGAAAAATACAAAAATGAGCAAATACTCAATCGCTCTCAGATGGGCAATTCACACACTAATAATAATCGTGAAGCCCATCAACACACTTGAAATGAACGCATTTTTTGCAACGAAATGCATTGAATCCACTTTTCTCCTAGAAATGATATTTTTACCATGGACGAAACAGTAGACATTTAATTTTACACAGTATGTACAATTTTATGGTGTTATGGATGCAATATGTGTTAAACCTGTAAATAGTGTAAACAGAGGAGTTTATTTCATTTCAAAGTCAAAAATCTTGAGCAACCTGACAACAAAAGAAATGAACCATTCTACAAACTTAAAAGGCTAATTACAAGATAGCCATTTTTGTTTACGAATTCTACTCAATTAACTTTATGTAAATAAGAAAAAACATTCAAACCACTGAACTGAATAAAGTAACGAAGAGGGTGATGTGGATTTTCATCGATATAATCCAAAGTCAAAACATTCGCTACCGACAACACATAAATAAATAGTTCTTTTTTTATAACAACGACAACCACACCTTCACGTCGAATACAAGCAAAACAAAATCCTTTTGTGCGGTTAATCCGGCTTAAAGCGGCAATATTTTTTGGTAAAGTAATTAAGTTACATGAAAGCAAATTATAGTCAGCCTACCTACATATATTGTGAAATGTAGCCATTAAAAAAATCTAATTTTATTCTAGTGAAGTTTCAGGGATTTTTGAGTGTTTTTTCTTCTAGATTTGATTTTTCGTCGTGACAGACATCCTCGACCGCGAATCATCCCTGTTTACGAGTCAATGTGCGAACTGTTGGAGGGTTGTTGGGTTTATGTTCGTTTTCAGAATATTTTCATACTTTCGTTTGTTTTCTTTCGCTTATAGTGAACATGTTCATGTTTTCAATCAAGCGATTTAATCGAAAACGTCTATATACAAATATGTCGTAGGCATAATGTGACATTAAGCGTTTTATAAAATCCCTAGGCATAGAGATTTAAGGTGAGAAAATCGTCGTATGTGGATAGTCAGTAATTGTCTATGTCCATATCGGTCTATTTTGACTAAAGGTCGCAATATCCTCCTTCATTACGAAGCTTTTTATAATTTCCGTACAAAGTATGTATTGGCTGAACCAGTGCAAATTTTTGAACGACATCAACGATCTTAACACTTTTTCATATCATTAAAGGCAATTAATATGTGCAATAATTTGTATCTTCAATTAAATCGAAATTAATATCACTGAAATTATAATCTTCGTTCGATAAAATAATAATAATAATGAAAATCTGAGTTACAGAATATTTGAAATCAGTGTTTACAGTCTGAGAAAATAAATATCATATTTCATCGTTCCATTAGAGAAGTACGAAAAAAAACCCAATTAATTTGGTGTATTTCTTGATACTGACACTGATGTAGGATATATTGACCTGCTCTCTATATTGGACAATCTGTAGTTTTCAAATTGATCATTCCATGATCGTTTCAGTTAATTTTTATTGCAACTACATATATTTACATAGGTGTTTCGGCAGAATATGTGACAATTATAGTTTCTCTATCAGAATCCTGAATTTTCTAAATCTATTCAAGAAAACTTTTTTATTGTGTTTTTTGCTCTATCATTCTTTCTTTCTTATACATTTTCGTTTTGTTTTAGGTAAATGCTTTAAAAGGTTCCACTTACATGTAAGTAAATCAAGATATTTCTCAAATCCAGTTACATGGAAATCTGATTTAAGCTGAGTCCATGAAACTGAAAATGGTATTTAGTTTCTATACAATCAAACCTCCGAACTATCACATACTTAATATCTGTATATATGTATCATATTTTATACCTTTTGTATTCGAATTAATTGTGAATTGAACATTTCCCTTTAAGGGAATACACTGGGTGTTTTCGAATACACTGTTGTAATAGACTGCTTTGTTTTACAAAACTGAATTTGTCTACTCAGAACATATAAGAATCAATGCTTTCAATTTTTTCCGAGACGATTCGTGACGTTCGAGACTGTTGTTTCTGACCTGGTGGGCGAACGTCTCTAGATAGAGCTTTCTGGCACAATATGTCAATGATAACAAGTCGATTTTCTAACAAAATAACCGATACGAAAAGGGGCACGCTATAGATAATTTAAATGAATAACAAACGTATAAGTTGTTAAAAGGGTAAAACGAGAGGAATAAAAGTACAAAAAATGTAGATCGAAACGAGAAAAAGCAACCAGAAAATTGGAACGCAAGAAAACATTCTATAATGCGATGCAAATTAGAAAAAAGTAGAGGATTTTGTGCGGCAAGTATTTCCACGACCGGTTTGTATAATTCAAATTAAACCACTTTTTCAACAGATTTCGTGTTATTTTAAGAAGATTTCAAGTGTATAAGAAAGCACGACTAAAAACTTAGATTCGTTCTTGTTTATTTTCTTGGAACTTCAAAGGTGGAATAAAAGTCGTTACGAAATTTTTGCAACTTCCAAAGCGTTTGGTTGAAACTTTGATTTTTCAACGCAATTAATCAGATTTTTGTTTGTTTGTTTTCTAGTTCTCGTAGATTAAATTTTTGAAGAGTATTTGGAAAATATGTCATTTTTATAGATTCTGGAAAATTCGTCAAGATCCATTAAATGAATTCCAGTATCAACCTTGTTTGCGCTTTACACTAGACATTCGATAAATCTTTTATATTCTCGCTCAATTAAGTACTGTCCTTAAATTATTCGTTATCTAATTCTGAGAAACACTTAGAAAATCGAATATATGTTTGCCAAAATATATTTCGCCCGCACTGTGATTTAATATTTATGTTTCAATTCAACGTGCAAATATGTGATTCTATGATGTCCCTGTTTCAACTAATTAAGAGCTTTGTTAATAATAAGTGCGTTTTCGGTCCAAATACCCATAAAAATAAATGACTTTATTGCTCTATAAAATAATTATTTCCTGATATATATACATATGTAGCATCACTGTCAGAAGACACGTCCTTTCCACACCTTGAGCCCCTCCAGTAACAAATTGACAACATCTAATTACAATATATCTAGTCGATATACCTACACGTATACCGTTGAAATACCGATCTAAAGAAGAGTCAGTAACTAATTTTTTTTTTATATCTATGTTAATTAAAATATATCCTATCCACATTGAAAAATGACTAAAATACTCTCATCTTTCTTCATCCTTTAATATTCAACAAAAACCAACTGTCGACGATTTGTGGAGTTCATCTCTTTCCTCATGAGCTTTCTCAACTGAACATCGAGAACGACAGCATGACCTTTGGTCTCTTGACACTTAATCACCTACCCTGCTCTTTCATAAGTTGGAAATAATAAAGCTTCAAACCAGAACTTACACTCCAGATATTCTATATATATTTAAAGTTTTATCTAATTTGACTAAACAATATCGAAAGAAAGTGAAAAAAAGTCGGGATAATAGTTCTATTTCGATTGATATGTAGTTCCATTGTTTTCTTTATAGTATAGGTTCCATCCAGGCAATTTGTTTATCGTTGCTGGATCTATTTAGGCCTTTAAAATGGGATGCACACCGTCGTTGGTATTTCGAGTCGATACTCTTATGTTCCCTCATTTCACCATTTCAGGATCATTCAGCTATAATAACATCAAGTTATATAATAGGGTCTATCACCAGTTTTACCACTTTCCAAAAATTGACTGATTATTTTCAATACTACTACACGATTAGCCCAATTTCAATTTCTATATTTTCCTTGTTTCAATTTTTTTTACGTCCGGACTTGAATTGATTGTTCACAATATTTCAGAGTCAAGAAAACATACCTGCCGGATCTGTTTATTTCAACTACACCTCGACGACAAATTGTTTTTACTGACGGTAGTTGAGCGTGTAAGTTGCGCATTAAACCTACTGTATGACTGATTTTTGGCCTCTTTGTATGCGGTATATTGTAAATTGAGATTTGCTAAACATAAAATAGGATATTTAATACGACCGGTTGAACAGATAACTCGAGATATTTCTTTTTTTTTCTTGATGCAAAAGAGAAAGAAAAAAAGTAAAAAAAAAACCAAAGACCACTTCATGATATACAAAACGTTTTTCACTTCTGTAGACTCTCCTTCAAAAACGCATTAGAAATACACTGCCAGAAAGATATTCAATTTCACGGTATATTTACGTGATATAAATTTTCTTCAAGAGTATTTTTAAGGGATATAAAGCTTCTCGCAGGTGTTACAAGGACCAACTCTCCCAAATATCTATTTTATAGAACTTTATTGGACTAAAGGTTCTCCTCATACAATAATATATTAAAATCTATAAAACAAATTCCAAAAGTTTTTCATTTTGTAATTTTCCACTACAGAGCAACAATAAGAAAATAATTGCTGAAATTTTGTGTCAATAAGCATAAAGCTATATATCTAATATTTACAAGAGAAAGTCATTAATGACGTAATATTTTTAGAAAATAATAATAAAGTAAATAATTAAAATACCATTACCATAAGATTTGGATATATGTAGATAGATTACTTTTGGTGGATGCGCCGGGGATATCCAAATATAATATAATAACAACACATATTACTGATCGATTTTTATTCGAAATCAATACCTTTACAACAATGTAAATTTGTTCAATTTGACCAAAGTGGTAGATATATTGAAAACATATATATCTAAATTAGGAATTTTATATTATAGAATAATATTTTACAAAAGAAATAACACAGTCACTGCCAACGGCAACAGTCGATGTCTTGTGTAATTCATTGCAGACGTGAATTCAAGGGAAAATTTTTGAACGAAGCAAATCTTGAAGAGTTAAACTTAAAATTGGGGTAGTGAGTCGAATGATTTTTTTCTGCTCCTTCTCTTTCTGCATACGTGCTTTGAAACTGTGTTTGGAGAAAGTTAAAAGAGCGGACAAATCGATCAAAGAGTAGCTGACAGGTTGAATTGTCTTTAAGACCGAATGAGGACGATAGAAGGGTATGATATCTCATCTTGGTTTATAATTGCATAGATTATGAAGAGAAATAATTGAGTTATGGTTGTGTTTATACTATAAATTATCTTGTAATTATATTGTGACAGCTTCAAACTAATATGAGTGAAAGTTTGATAATGTCGCTCATGGGAACATTTCTGAAATTTCATCTTGAATACAAACTATGCTGAGATAGATTTATTCAAGAAAGTTAATAACAAATTAAGTTTAATAAATACATATATTTGATAGATATTGTTAGAAAATATTACTGAACTTTACTTATTGTTAGTCAAGAAAACGATTTATAATTATTTCGAATTCTTTCAAATATTAGCTATTATTTTTACAGTGTATCTGAATACAGGGCACCTCCACAAAACATAGTACCTATACGATTCCACTTATTTGTATATTCCCTTTACTACAAACATAATTAAAGAAAAACAAACAAACATCTTAATGGTAGTTGGCAATAAGTGTAGAAAAACAGAATGTGATTCAAAATGTATAATAATAAATCTAATAAAAAGAAGTTCATTTGCTCTGAGAGAAAAACAACATAAAATTGTAACCATGTTGTACATATTTCTAAAAATACAGAGCCTGGATTAGAAATCTGGAATAATCTAGACAATTAAATAGTAGAGTTGGTTTCGACTTATTTCGTCAAATCTACAGGGACATTATAGCGTGAGAGTCGTTAGACTACGAATTTTGTTGTTGGTTCAGAATGGAAAATTATCATTATTCTAATATTATTATTTCATATTCTGACCCTATGTACCAGAAAAAACTATATTATAAAAATACTTGTTCATTATTTAACGACATTAAATAGCATAAATGTTAAATTTTACTCTTGTTTGGAAATTATTCTATTTTGCCATTTTATCGAAATGGAAATATTTTTAATTAAACTCTAGAGGAATAAAAACAAATTCAATATTTACATAATACCAAAAGAAAATTTGCTAGACATTGTTGAAATGAACAGTAAATTAACTGTAAATAGAAATAATAAATTTATATCTATCATTATTTTATACATTATGATTAACGTCAAGATTATGATGTTCAATTGATTTCTGAATATCAAAGTAGAGATTTCATTTGATTGATCAATTATAGTAAATTTTCTAGGCATTATGTTCATAAATAATCTATTTTCATACTAAATTATAGTAATAATAATAATAAGAAATAATAATGATAATAATAGTAATAATAATATAGTATTGTTTGTATAGGAAAAAGCAGGTGAAACTTAACAATCTGCAACGAAAACAGCGATCTCTTTTATAATGTATACTATATGTATGCAGTGGGACTCGGTTGTAACGGCATCCGATATAATGTCAATTCTCCCAAGTCGCTTTTTTTCAATAAATAACACTGCAATAATATTGCTTACTACATTATTTTGACTATTGTATTTACTATTGTGACGTCATCTAGGGATGTCTGGCTTCATGTATAATTTATTAGTTTAGTTTAAAATTTCACTGTATTTTGATGAAAACGGCTTCAAATCGAAACATTTTATCAATAGAAGAAGAAGCAAGAATCATTATAACGTATGAAAGTGGGTGGAAAAATATCCGAAATGTGTCGAGAATTCGGGCTGGGTCAATTCAACAGTGAGTATAGTTTTAAAAAAGGTTCTTATAATAGTTTTTCCTACCATCCATCCCCGACGATTTGAAAACTTGGATATAACGCGACTCGGAGTGACATTATAACCGAGTTCCACTGTAATATTCAATCAAATACGGATCGATTCAGGTTTCTTTGCGTTGTTATTATCATTGAATAAGGTTCTGCATAGGTAGATGTCTTATTGGCAATAATTTTCATAGAACTTACAATAAAGTAATGAATATGTTATATAGGTATAGGTATAGTTATTGTTAATTTTAATACATTAATCAATAGTTGAACAATAATTTACGTCAATAAAAGCCGTCTAAATTTCTAATAAGTGATGGCTGGTATTAACGAAAACAAGCCCGAGAATTCAGTATTAATACAGTTACTATTAATTAGAGAATTTACGTTATCTGCCCGAAGATAGGAGGAGCCAACAAAAATAATGACGGTACTATTTAAGCTCAATGTTTGCTAAATACATTCCGTTAAATTATAACACACTAGTGTGTGTTCCTGAATCGAACCGCCGTCTATGTATGTATGTATTTTTATTTAAAAATGGTTTTTTGTTGTAATATATCTTAATTGTTCTATTTAAATTTTCGCAATACAGAATGTGAAGTTTGCATGAATTTCTTTTATAGCACAGATTGAAGAATGGGAAAACGAAAGAAACCAACTAATGTCTCCTTCTTTTTGATAAATACATACTAAAACACAAACGTCTCTTTTGAAATTAACTTTGATAATGGTATTTAAATAAAAAGTAAATCCGTTTGTTAGTGTTTCTTTGCTTTTAAAATGTAAACCTGTTTTCAGACAAAAGGGACCCATTTTAATTTCACCTTTTCCACATTTAATTGGGTGCGAACTTTATAAATTATTCATCATCTTATTAACATTTCAATTACGTAAGATCTAAAATTCTGTGGAACAGAATTTTTTATGTTAAAACAGTAAAACCAAAAGTACTTATTGTTCCATTTACGACAGATATTTGGTTGTTCTTTTAACAACAATAAAAAAGCCAACAACGAAATGTAATAACGAAAATTTTATTTTGAAATTACTCAAGTTACTTTTTGTTGACTTTATTACATGTCTATTTATAAGTATATAGGTACATTGTTTTAATAATGTACATATGCATATTTTGTATATAAAGAAACATTTTAAAACACTCTACATTAAATCAGGACTACCTGTTCTGGAATAATTAGATAATTGGTCGCTAGGGAATCATCACCAACTTATTTGACAAAATTGCCCAGTTCTACAACGCTTAGCCTAGCCTAGCCGATAAGGACCACAAATCCTAATTGCTAATTTCGAGAAATAGCCATATCAATATTCTAATTTTACTACTGTTGATATACGTATCTTGAATAGTCGAGATTGTCTTAATATTCTTAATAAAAAATTTATCAATCAAACAATTGTACGCGCGTTTTTCGTTTCCTTTTTTTACAGTACCTACCTATGTACTATAAATTTATAATTTAAAAACTGAAATATGATTATACTGAATATTTGTTGTAATAAAAGCAAATAAAAAAATGTAATTATTTGTACATTTACACATGAAATTTTACACTTTTGTGTCAATTATACATCAATATGCACATTTTATTTTGTTGGTTGTTCATTTATTGGTATGTATGTATATTAATTTGTAATTAAAATCATCGGATGGATATTTTTGATGTTAACACAGATTTATAAAGTTTAACATTTATTTTAACAAATAATCATTTTTGTGTTTTGTATCTTATGTGAATACAAAGCCCGGTTAAACGATACAAATTTAGCGGAAGCTTTCAATTGAATGCACCAAATTTACATAGAGAAACAGACCCTTGTTCGGTATTTTTCCTAAAACATCCCTACAAGTGAAAGTCACCGTAAAAATTCATGATAAACACAAGCAAATTAAAACGAATACAATAAAATAGTCAATTTGAAAACTGGATCATTTGTCAAGACAAAAAGGGAAAAAATGAATCTAGAAAAAGCTACATAAGCCGGATATTCGACTAAAATTTGAAATGAAATTCTTCTTCCTCAGAAGTATATAAATAATAATAATGGTAGTAAAAATCAGAATAATCATGTAATTAAGGTTAATAATCGCAATCAGAATGTTTTTGTTTGAGGTAATTTTCCGGTATCGTTCTACTCGTAAATTCTTTACAAATACGTTAGAAATTGTGAATCTACGCCGATTTCTCTTCAGATTGAATAGCTTTGATAAGATCATATTGTCAACGATTCACTATAGAATTTTTAATACAAGTTTATATTTTATTTTCTTATTTTCACATATTGTCTCAATTTCATAATATTTTCGTATTTTAATTTTTATCAATAAAAAAAGAAAGGGAAAAAATTGGGACAAGCGAATCGATGATTTTGTATGGGAATAACAACACATTCCTAACGTTTAATATCTCACATCGATGATTCTTATCATTTTTCAATATGTTTACGTCAAGGCTGATTCTTTACGAAATTACAGGAATGTCAACTATTCGATTATATTTTATATAACATAAATTAAAAATTTCTTTAGCAAAACATCAAGACTACATTTTGCTAAATTTATCATTTTGATTTTTATTCATGTTCCAACAATCTATTTCATTATATTATAATCAATGTTTTTATTATTTGTGTTCGTTGTATAAGAATTTTAGATGTTTATAAAATTCCTTAGTTCGAAGTCCCTAAATCCGCATTCTATTTTACTGTTTTCCTTGACAAAAATCAATTTCCTATCAGAAAGCGTGCTATTTTTACAGAAGTCCCTTAATAAGAACGAACTAAATTTATTTGGACGATTCTCGACAGCCTACCCAAATAATTCTTAAATTTTATCATACAACTTATCATTTTCTTTTTATATGTGTTTTGTTTGAAATGCCTCGAAAATCCTATAAATATACACAGAAAAATGGACTTTCTTTGGTGAATTGATATTGAAAAAAATACACAATTGCTGAAATTGAAAAGCAGTTTTTTTTTGTTTGTTTGCTATCGATTTTTGTAATTGTGAAGTAGTTGGTTTGTGTATTTGGAATGGCCCCGTACTGCCAAATCCGATTAATCTCTGAATGAGAACGTGAGATCGTCTGTTATTCTCGAAATCAGGTCGAAAATAATTTCAGATCGAATCGATCGTTGAACATTTCCTCAAGGTATTGTCTTTGGTCCTTTTTAATGTGTGTATGTGTTGGATTGTCTGTAGGTGTACGTATTCAGTCAAGTCCGTTGTCCTTTTCAGGTAGTTGTATGTACGATATTCTTCTTTTCCCCAGAACACGTTTCCGTTCATTAAATTGCTTTCTGAATCGAATAGTTGAAGGTTTGTTATTTTTACAAGAGAATAACCGATAAACAATGTGATGCCCTGGGGAGTCCCGAAAATAATTACGTTACGCGTCTAGATAAAGTTTGAAAAATTTCATAGGATCAACTGTTGCAAATTGTAATAAATTTCCTGTCTTGCAATAATAATTATTGTTGAAGAAGTTTCCAGTGGTGTCGTTGGTGTTTAATTGGGAAATCGCAAATGAAGTTTAGATGTGTCTGTGTGTAACGAGAAACGGGAGAGACTTAGGGCGAGGTCGTGGAAGTAGGCAATCCTGGAAGCGGAGCTCTCTCCCGGGGCCAATATTACAGCTCAACAAAGGTCCACGCCTCTCTGCATGCTTCTAACGTACTGTCGTTCTTACCATTGGGTCAGCACTCTATGTATATCTACATTTTAATTAAATATTTACATTTTCTTTATGAAAAAAAAGATACTCAAATTTCAACATTATGTAAAATATCGACTGGATATTTTTTCCATCAACAATATATCGATAGATTTGTATAAACCTGAAATTCCGATACAATTATAAACATTACACAAAAATATGGCATTCTGACTAAACTATATGTGGAGCTATTTCTACCAAACAATCGACAATTTAATAGGTAAACACATTTTGTTCTGTGCAACTATTTCGTTGGTTTCTCCTATGCTTTTTGTAGTAACAAATAATAAAAAGAAATTTTTGTTGACGAATCTCCTGAGAGTACTCGTTGCAGTCATTTGGAAATGATAAAAATTAACTACCATCGGATTGTAAATTATGCATTTTTAGTTAACAAGCCACCTTAGGGGATGGAAAAAACATCGACTTTGCACACCACCATCTTATCATCAATAAAACATCCTAATTAATCTACTTGAAATTCAACAAGGAAATATTTGATTTTCATTTGTTTTTCAATGGACTAACTTGAATAATCTTGATTAAGATGTCGTTGTCGACTTTTCGGTGAATATTCAAGCCAATTATTAACCGACATAGTACATGATAAACAACATATTCTTATTCACACGTCGTATTTTCATTTATCTTTATATATTTTGTTCATATATTATTTAAAAGAATATCTAATATTGTCGTTTTAGGTGATTTTTCATATTCACTACTACAAAAGACTATATTGATTTTCTACGTGACAATTTGATGATTTAAGGGGTTGTATCAATTTTAGTTCTTCTATAAATTTTTGTTGCATATGTAATAAATTGTTTGACAGAATCTCATTTCCTTGTGAATGGACGTGCTATTAATTTTATTTTTCCTCAAATCTCCGATCTTATCATTGTATCAACAAAAAAGATAAATTTGTTTTTTTCTGTAACAATAATTTCGATTTTTTTTTTCAATATATGAATTTCTTATTCCTTTATTTGCTTATTTTCGGTACGATGTTTCATATATTTTTAAATTTAATGATATTTGGATTAAAATTTTTGATGTTTTAGAGAAGCTTTCGTGGGAAGAAATTCTACCTTTTCTATCCATTTGGTGGGTAGTTAATTAATTTTTCTAAATGTGAAAAATGATCTTTTCTAAGGTATAAGAATATGATAGAGTATGAGAGTTCATTGACGTGAAATAAATCAAAGAAATAAGAGAATGAACGTAGTTAGATTGCTTTTAACTTAGCGTAACCAGTGACGGATTAAGCCCTAACCGGGCCCAAGACATAGCGATTACCCGGACCCTAATTGCATTATTCGCAACTACAGAAAGTCGACTGTAAACACATTTTCAAAAAATTCACAGAATTGCGCTTACGCATCAAGCGATCTACCGGGGCCTTGAATATTGCGGGCCCAAGATAACAATTGTCTTTTCTGTCTATTCTATAATCCGTCCCTGATCGTAACATAGAAAATCATCAAATTCTGTAGGAAAATGTTGAAAACATCGGATCAAAGTTTAACCTTATTTGTTGAAGCGTAATTAATATTGACGGGTTCTGTTTGATGTTCAACGTCGGCCAGTTTCAAACGTGTCAATGAAGAAATACTTCTGCTAACATACAAACCAGCATTTAAGGGTGCATTCCATCTCCACGACGAATTATGTCCAAAAACACAAGTAGAAATTTTACTTGGGTAATTTGATCCAAAATTTATATTACCAACTGCACGACGACTTTCAAAAGAATTAAGTACAAAACCGGTAGGTATGGGGTATTTGTCAGTGAGTGAAACAAGTGAAATAATTGGTTTGGTACCTGACCTGACCGGACTTGACCTGAACAAATCTACCTGTAAACAAAGTGGCACCCCAGGATGGAGATAATCCCTGGTATCATGAACATTGTCATCGTCATCGTCATCGTCTTTTTCATTTTCAATGTCATCTTCGCTTGATGACTTTCTCGGGGGTGACGTCCGTACGGACTTGGCAATTATAAAGAACGTCTTTACGGACGTGCTGGCTCCGCCCACAAGGCTCTAAGCGGGATATTTAAATCAAATGTAGACGCAGTTTAAAGAATTACGTACGCAAAACAAGAAACTGTTTATGAAAGAAATAGAACAGGTTATTAAAAAATATT